>JAKFHT010002914.1:0-12844 GCA_023783455.1 Erythrocebus patas
ATATCTTCCGTTCAAAACTGGAAAGAAGCTTTCTGAGAAACTGCTCTGTGTTCTGTTAATTCATCTCACAGAGCTACATCTTTCCTTCAAGAAGCCTTTCGCTAAGGCTGTTCTTGTGGAATTGGCAAAGGATATTTGGAAGCCCATAGAGGGCTATGGTGAAAAAGGAAATATCTTCCGTTCAAAACTGGAAAAAGCTTTCTGAGAAACTGCTCTGTGTTCTGAATTCATCTCACAGAGTTACATCTTTCCTTCAAGAAGCCTTTCGCTAAGGCTGTTCTTGTGGAATTGGCAAAGGATATTTGGAAGGCCATAGAGGGCTATGGTGAAAAAGGAAATATCTTCCGTTCAAAACTGGAAAGAAGCTTTCTGAGAAACTGTTCTGTGTTCTGGTAATTCATCTCACAGAGTTACATCTTTCCTTCAAGAAGCCTTTCGCTAAGGCTGTTCTTGTGGAATTGGCAAGGATATTTGGAAGCCCATAGAGGGCTATGGTGAAAAAGGAAATACCTTCCTTTCAAAACTGGAAAAAGCTTTCTGAGAAACTGCTCTGTGTTCTCTGAATTCATCTCACAGAGTTCCATCTTTCCTTCAAGAAGCCTTCGCTAAGGCTGTTCTTGTGGAATTGGCAAAGGATATTTGGAAGCCCTTAGAGGGCTATGGAGAAAAGGAAATATCTTCCGTTCAAAACTGGAAAAAGCTTTCTGAGAAACTGCTCTGTGTTCTGTTAATTCATCTCACAGGTTACATCTTTCCCATCAAAGCCTTTCGCTAAGGCTGTTCTTGTGGAATTGGCAAAGGATATTTGGAAGCCCATAGAGGGCTATGGTGAAAAAGGAAATAAATTCCGTTCTAAACTGGAAAGAAGCTTTCTGAGAAACTGCTCTGTGTTCTGTTAATTCATCTCACAGAGTTACATCTTTCCTTCAAGCCTTTCGCTAAGGCTGTTCTTGTGGAATTGGCAAAGGATATTTGGAAGCCCACAGAGGGCTATGGTGAAAAAGAAATATCTTCCGTTCTAAACTGGAAAGAAGCTTTCTGAGAAACTGCTCTGTGTTCTGTTAATTCATCTCACAGAGTTACATCTTTCCTTCAAGCAGCCTTTCGCTAAGGCTGTTCTTGTGGAATTGGCAAAGGATATTTGGAAGCCCATAGAGGGCTATGGTGAAAAAGGAAATATCTTCCGTTCAAAACTGGAAAGAAGCTTTCTGAGAAACTGCTCTGTGTTCTCTGAATTCATCTCACAGAGTTACATCTTTCCCTTCAAGAAGCCTTTCGCTAAGGCTGTTCTTGTGGAATTGGCAAAGGGATATTTGGAAGGCCATAGAGGGCTATGGTGAAAAAGGAAATATCTTCCGTTCAAAACTGGAAAGAAGCTTTCTGAGAAACTGCTCTGTGTTCTCTGAATTCATCTCACAGAGTTACATCTTTCCCTTCAAGAAGCCTTTCGCTAAGGCTGTTCTTGTGGAACTGGCAAGGGGATATTTGGAAGCCCATAGAGGGCTATGGTCAAAAAGGAAATATCTTCTGTTCAAAACTGGAAAGAAGCTTTCTGAGAAACTGCTCTATGTTCTCTGACCTTCTTCGCTAAGGCTGTTCTTGTGGAATTGTCAAAGTGATATTTTTTAAGCCCATAGAGGGCTATGGTGAAAAAGGAAATATCTTCCGTTCAAAACTGGAAAGAAGCTTTCTGAGAAACTGCTCTGTGTTCTCTGAATTCATCTCACAGAGTTCCATCTTTCCCTTCAAGAAGCCTTTCGCTAAGGCTGTTCTTGTGGAATTGGCAAAGGGATATTTGGAAGCCCATAGAGGGCTATGGTGAAAAAGGAAATACCTTCCGTTCAAAACTGGAAAGAAGCTTTCTGAGAAACTGCTCTGTGTTCTCTGAATTCATCTGACAGAGTTACATCTTTCCCTTCAAGAAGCCTTTCGCTTAGGCTGTTCTTGTGGAATTGGCAAAGGGATATTTGGAAGCCCTTAGAGGGCTATGGTGAAAAAGGAAATATCTTCCGTTCCAAACTGGAAAGAAGCTTTCTGAGAAACTGCTCTGTGTTCTGTTAATTCATCTCACCGAGTTACATCTTTCCCATGAAGAAGCCTTTCGCTAAGGCTGTTCTTGTGGAATTGGCAAAGGGATATTTGGAAGCCCATAGAGGGCTATGGTGAAAAAGGAAATAAATTCCGTTCTAAACTGGAAAGAAGCTTTCTGAGAAACTGCTCTGTGTTCTGTTAATTCATCTCACAGAGTTACATCTTTCCCTTCAAGAAGCCTTTCGCTAAGGCTGTTCTTGTGGAATTGGCAAAGGGATATTTGGAAGCCCATAGAGGGCTATGGTGAAAAACTAAATATCTTCCGTTCTAAACTGGAAAGAAGCTTTCTGAGAAACTGCTCTGTGTTCTGTTAATTCATCTCACAGAGTTACATCTTTCCCTTCAAGAAGCCTTTCGCTAAGGCTGTTCTTGTGGAATTTGCAAAGGGATATTTGGAAGCCCATAGAGGGCTATGGTGAAAAAGGAAATATCTTCCGTTCAAAACTGGAAAGAAGCTTTCTGAGAAACTGCTCTGTGTACCGTTAGTTCATCTCACATAGTTACATCTTTCCCTTCAAGAAGCCTTTAGCTAAGGCTGTTGTTGTGGATATGGCAAGGGGATATTTGGAAGCCCATAGAGGGCTATGGTCAAAAAGGAAATATCTTCCGTTCAAAACTGGAAAGAAGCTTTCTGAGAAACTGCTCTGTGTTCTCTGAATTCATCTCACAGAGTTACATCTTTCCCTTCAAGAAGCCTTTCGCTAAGGCTGTTCTTGTGGAATTGGCAAAGGGATATTTGGAAGCCCATAGAGGGCTATGGTGAAAAAGGAAATATCTTCCGTTCTAAACTGGAAAGAAGCTTTCTGAGAAACTGCTCTGTGTTCTCTGAATTCATCTCACAGAGTTACATCTTTCCCTTCAAGAAGCCTTTCGCTAAGGCTGTTCTTGTGGAATTGGAAAAGGGATATTTGGAAGCCCATAGAGGGCTATGGTGAAAAAGGAAATATCTTCCGTTCTAAACTGGAAAGAAGCTTTCTGAGAAACTGCTCTGTGTTCTCTGAATTCATCTCACAGAGTTACATCTTTCCCTTCAAAGCCTTTCGCTAAGGCTGTTCTTGTGGAATTGGCAAAGGGATATTTGGAAGCCCATAGAGGGCTATGGTGAAAAAGGAAATATCTTCCGTTCAAAACTGGAAAGAAGCTTTCTGAGAAACTGCTCTGTGTTCTCTGAATTCATCTCACAGAGTTACATCTTTCCCTTCAAGAAGCCTTTCGCTAAGGCTGTTCTTGTGGAATTGTCAAAGTGATATTTGGAAGCCCATAGAGGGCTATGGTGAAAAAGGAAATATCTTCCGTTCAAAACTGGAAAGAAGCTTTCTGAGAAACTGCTCTGTGTTCTGTTAATTCATCTCACAGAGTTACATCTTTCCCTTCAAGAAGCCTTTCGCTAAGGCTGTTCTTGTGAATTGGCAAAGGATATTTGGAAACCCATAGAGGGCTATGGTGAAAAAGGAAATATCTTCTGTTCAAAACTGGAAAGAAGCTTTCTGAGAAACTGCTCTATGTTCTCTGACCTTCTTCGCTAAGGCTGTTCTTGTGGAATTGTCAAAGTGATATTTGGAAGCCCATAGAGGGCTATGGTCAAAAGGAAATATCTTCCGCTCAAAACTGGAAAGAAGCTTTCTGAGAAACTGCTCTGTGTTCTCTGAATTCATCTCACAGAGTTCCATCTTTCCTTCAAGAAGCCTTCGCTAAGGCTGTTCTTGTGGAATTGGCAAAGGATATTTGGAAGCCCATAGAGGGCTATGGTGAAAAAGGAAATATCTTCCGTTCTAAACTGGAAAGAAGCTTTCTGAGAAACTGCTCTGTGTTCTCTGAATTCATCTCACAGAGTTACATCTTTCCCTTCAAGAAGCCTTTCGCTAAGGCTGTTCTTGTGGAATTGTCAAAGTGATATTTGGAAGCCCATAGAGGGCTATGGTGAAAAAGGAAATATCTTCCGTTCAAAACTGAAAGAAGCTTTCTGAGAAACTGCTCTGTGTTCTGTTAATTCATCTCACAGAGTTACATCTTTCCCTTCAAGAAGCCTTTCGCTAAGGCTGTTCTTGTGAAATTGGCAAAGGGATATTTGGAAACCCATAGAGGGCTATGGTGAAAAAGGAAATATCTTCTGTTCAAAACTGGAAAGAAGCTTTCTGAGAAACTGCTCTATGTTCTCTGACCTTCTTCGCTAAGGCTGTTCTTGTGGAATTGTCAAAGTGATATTTGGAAGCCCATAGAGGGCTATGGTGAAAAAGGAAATATCTTCCGTTCAAAACTGGAAAGAAGCTTTCTGAGAAACTGCTCTGTGTTCTGTTAATTCATCTCACAGAGTTACATCTTTCCCTTCAAGAAGCCTTTCGCTAAGGCTGTTCTTGTGGAATTGGCAAAGGGATATTTGGAAGCCCATAGAGGGCTATGGTGAAAAAGGAAATATCTTCCGTTCAAAACTGGAAAGAAGCTTTCTGAGAAACTGCTCTGTGTTCTCTGAATTCATCTCACAGAGTTACATCTTTCCCTTCAAGAAGCCTTTCGCTAAGGCTGTTCTTGTGGAATTGGCAAGGATATTTGGAAGCCCATAGAGGGCTATGGTGAAAAAGGAAATATCTTCCGTTCAAAACTGGAAAGAAGCTTTCTGAGAAACTGCTCTGTGTTCTCTGAATTCATCTCACAGAGTTACATCTTTCCCTTCAAGAAGCCTTTCGCTAAGGCTGTTCTTGTGGAACTGGCAAGGGGATATTTGGAAGCCCATAGAGGGCTATGGTCAAAAAGGAAATATCTTCCGTTCTAAACTGGAAAGAAGCTTTCTGAGAAACTGCTCTGTGTTCTCTGAATTCATCTCACAGAGTTACATCTTTCCCTTCAAGAAGCCTTTCGCTAAGGCTGTTCTTGTGGAATTGGCAAAGGGATATTTGGAAGCCCATAGAGGGCTATGGTGAAAAAGGAAATATCTTCCGTTCTAAACTGGAAAGAAGCTTTCTGAGAAACTGCTCTGGGTTCTCTGAATTCATCTCACAGAGTTACATCTTTCCCTTCAAGAAGCCTTTCGCTAAGGCTGTTCTTGTGGAATTGGCAAAGGGATATTTGGAAGCCCATAGAGGGCTATGGTGAAAAAGGAAATATCTTCCGTTCAAAACTGGAAAGATGCTTTCTGAGAAACTGCTCTGTGTTCTCTGAATTCATCTCACAGAGTTACATCTTTCCCTTCAAGAAGCCTTTCGCTAAGGCTGTTCTTGTGGAATTGGCAAAGGGATATTTGGAAGCCCATAGAGGGCTATGGTGAAAAAGGAAATATCTTCCGTTCAAAACTGGAAAGAAGCTTTCTGAGAAACTGCTCTGTGTTCTGTTAGTTCATCTCACAGAGTTACATCTTTTCTTACAAGAAGCCTTTCGCTAAAGCTGTTCTTGTGGAATTGGCAAAGTGATATTTGGAAGCCATAGAGGGCTATGGTCAAAAAGGAAATATCTTCCGCTCAAAACTGGAAAGAAGCTTGAGAAACTGCTCTGTGTTCTGTTAATTCATCTCACAGAGTTACATCTTTCCTTCAAGAAGCCTTCGCTAAGGCTGTTCTTGTGAAATTGGCAAAGGGATATTTGGAAACCCATAGAGGGCTATGGTGAAAAAGGAAATATCTTCTGTTCAAAACTGGAAAGAAGCTTTCTGAGAAACTGCTCTATGTTCTCTGACCTTCTTCGCTAAGGCTGTTCTTGTGGAATTGTCAAAGTGATATTTGGAAGCCCATAGAGGGCTATGGTGAAAAAGGAAATATCTTCCGTTCAAAACTGGAAAGAAGCTTTCTGAGAAACTGCTCTGTGTTCTCTGAATTCATCTCACAGAGTTACATCTTTCCCTTCAAGAAGCCTTTCGCTAAGGCTGTTCTTGTGGAATTGGCAAAGGGATATTTGGAAGCCCATAGAGGGCTATGGTGAAAAAGGAAATATCTTCCGTTCAAAACTGGAAAGAAGCTTTCTGAGAAACTGCTCTGTGTTCTCTGAATTCATCTCACAGAGTTACATCTTTCCTTCAAGAAGCCTTTCGCTAAGGCTGTTCTTGTGGAATTGGCAAAGGGATATTTGGAAGCCCATAGAGGGCTATGGTGAAAAAGGAAATATCTTCCGTTCAAAACTGGAAAGAAGCTTTCTGAGAAACTGCTCTGTGTTCTGTTAATTCATCTCACAGAGTTACATCTTTCCTTCAAGCCTTTCGCTAAGGCTGTTCTTGTGGAATTGGCAAAGGATATTTGGAAGCCCATAGAGGGCTATGGTGAAAAAGAAATATCTTCCGCTTCAAAACTGGAAAGAAGCTTTCTGAGAAACTGCTCTGTGTTCTGTTAATTCATCTCACAGAGTTACATCTTTCCTTCAAGAAGCCTTTCGCTAAGTCTGTTCTTGTGGAATTGGCAAGGATATTTGGAAGCCCATAGAGGGCTATGGTGAAAAAGGAAATATCTTCTGTTCAAAACTGGAAAGAAGCTTTCTGAGAAACTGCTCTGTGTTCTCTGAATTCATCTCACAGAGTTACATCTTTCCTTCAAGAAGCCTTCGCTAAGGCTGTTCTTGTGGAATTGGCAAAGGATATTTGGAAGCCCTTAGAGCGCTATGGTGAAAAAGGAAATATCTTCCGTTCAAACTGGAAAGAAGCTTTCTGAGAAACTGCTCTGTGTTCTCTGAATTCATCTCACAGAGTTACATCTTTCCCTTCAAGAAGCCTTTCGCTAAGGCTGTTCTTGTGGAATTGGCAAAGGGATATTTGGAAGCCCATAGAGGGCTATGGTGAAAAAGGAAATATCTTCCGTTCAAAACTGGAAAGAAGCTTTCTGAGAAACTGCTCTGTGTACCGTTAGTTCATCTCACAGAGTTACATCTTTCCCTTCAAGAAGCCTTTCGCTAAGGCTGTTCTTGTGGAATTGGCAAAGTGATATTTGGAAGCCCATAGAGGGCTATGGTCAAAAAGGAAATATCTTCCGTTCAAAACTGGAAAGAAGCTTTCTGAGAAACTGCTCTGTGTTCTGTTAATTCATCTCACAGAGTTACATCTTTCCTTCAAGAAGCCTTTCGCTAAGGCTGTTCTTGTGGAATTGGCAAAGGATATTTGGAAGCCCATAGAGGGCTATGGTGAAAAAGGAAATATCTTCCGCTCAAAACTGGAAAGAAGCTTGAGAAACTGCTCTGTGTTCTGTTAATTCATCTCACAGAGTTACATCTTTCCCTTCAAGAAGCCTTTCGCTAAGGCTGTTCTTGTGGAATTGGCAAAGGGATATTTGGAAGCCCATAGAGGGCTATGGTGAAAAAGGAAATATCTTCCGTTCAAAACTGGAAAGAAGCTTTCTGAGAAACTGCTCTGTGTTCTGTTAATTCATCTCACAGAGTTACATCTTTCCCTTCAAGAAGCCTTTCGCTAAGGCTGTTCTTGTGGAATTGGCAAAGGATATTTGGAAGCCCATAGAGGGCTATGGTGAAAAAGGAAATATCTTCCGTTCAAAACTGGAAAGAAGCTTTCTGAGAAACTGCTCTGTGTTCTCTGAATTCATCTCACAGTGTTACATCTTTCCCTTCAAGAAGCCTTTCGCTAAGGCTGTTCTTGTGGAATTGGCAAAGGATATTTGGAAGCCCATAGAGGGCTATGGTGAAAAAGGAAATATCTTCCGTTCAAAACTGGAAAGAAGCTTTCTGAGAAACTGCTCTGTGTTCTGTTAGTTCATCTCACAGAGTTACATCTTTCCTTCAAGAAGCCTTTCACTAAGGCTGTTCTTGTGGAATTGCAAAGGATATTTGGAAGCCCATAG
Source organism: Erythrocebus patas (assembly GCA_023783455.1). Classification (NCBI taxonomy): domain Eukaryota; kingdom Metazoa; phylum Chordata; class Mammalia; order Primates; family Cercopithecidae; genus Erythrocebus; species Erythrocebus patas. Next base: position 7,857 of record JAKFHT010002914.1, read on the forward strand.
AGGGCTATGGTGAAAAAGGAAATATCTTCCGTTCAAAACTGGAAAGAAGCTTTCTGAGAAACTGCTCTGTGTTCTCTGAATTCATCTCACAGTGTTACATCTTTCCCTTCAAGAAGCCTTTCGCTAAGGCTGTTCTTGTGGAATTGGCAAAGGATATTTGGAAGCCCATAGAGGGCTATGGTGAAAAAGGAAATATCTTCCTTCAAAACTGGAAAGAAGCTTGAGAAACTGCTCTGTGTTCTGTTAATTCATCTCACAGAGTTACATCTTTCCTTCAAGAAGCCTTTCGCTAAGGCTGTTCTTGTGAATTGGCAAAGGATATTTGGAAGCCCATAGAGGGCTATGGTGAAAAAGGAAATATCTTCCGTTCAAAACTGGAAAGAAGCTTTCTGAGAAACTGCTCTGTGTTCTCTGAATTCATCTCACAGAGTTACATCTTTCCCTTCAGAAGCCTTTCGCTAAGGCTGTTCTTGTGAATTGGCAAAGGATATTTGGAAGCCCATAGAGGGCTATGGTGAAAAAGGAAATATCTTCCGTTCAAAACTGGAAGAAGCTTTCTGAGAAACTGCTCTGTGTTCTCTGAATTCATCTCACAGAGTTACATCTTTCCTTCAAGAAGCCTTTCGCTAAGGCTGTTCTTGTGGAATTGGCAAAGGATATTTGGAAGCCCTTAGAGGGCTATGGTGAAAAAGGAAATATCTTCCGTTCAAAACTGGAAGAAGCTTTCTGAGAAACTGCTCTGTGTACCGTTAGTTCATCTCACATAGTTACATCTTTCCTTCAAGAAGCCTTTCGCTAAGGCTGTTCTTGTGGAATTGGCAAGGATATTTGGAAGCCCATAGAGGCTATGGTGAAAAAGGAAATATCTTCCGTTCAAAACTGGAAAGAAGCTTTCTGAGAAACTGCTCTGTGTTCTCTGAATTCATCTCACAGAGTTACATCTTTCCTTCAAGAAGCCTTTCGCTAAGGCTGTTCTTGTGGAATTAGCAAAGGATATTTGGAAGCCCATAGAGGGCTATGGTGAAAAAGGAAATATCTTCCGTTCTAAACTGGAAAGAAGCTTTCTGAGAAACTGCTCTGTGTTCTCTGAATTCATCTCACAGAGTTACATCTTTCCTTCAAGAAGCCTTTCGCTAAGGCTGTTCTTGTGGAATTGGAAAAGGATATTTGGAAGCCCATAGAGGCTATGGTGAAAAATATCTTCCGTTCAAAACTGGAAAGAAGCTTTCTGAGAAACTGCTCTGTGTTCTCTGAATTCATCTCACAGAGTTACATCTTTCCTTCAAAAGCCTTTCGCTAAGGCTGTTCTTGTGGAATTGGCAAAGGGATATTTGGAAGCCCATAGAGGGCTATGGTGAAAAAGGAAATATCTTCCGTTCTAAACTGGAAAGAAGCTTTCTGAGAAACTGCTCTGTGTTCTGTTAATTCATCTCACAGAGTTACATCTTTCCCTTCAAGAAGCCTTTCGCTAAGGCTGTTCTTGTGAAATTGGCAAAGGGATATTTGGAAACCCATAGAGGGCTATGGTGAAAAAGGAAATATCTTCTGTTCAAAACTGGAAAGAAGCTTTCTGAGAAACTGCTCTGTGTTCTCTGACCTTCTTCGCTAAGGCTGTTCTTGTGGAATTGTCAAAGTGATATTTGGAAGCCCATAGAGGGCTATGGTGAAAAAGGAAATATCTTCCGTTCAAAACTGGAAAGAAGCTTTCTGAGAAACTGCTCTGTGTTCTCTGAATTCATCTCACAGAGTTACATCTTCCTTCAAGAAGCCTTTGCTAAGGCTGTTCTTGTGAATTGGCAAAGGATATTTGGAAGCCCATAGAGGGCTATGGTGAAAAAAATATCTTCCGTTCAAAACTGGAAGAAGCTTTCTGAGAAACTGCTCTGTGTTCTGTTAATTCATCTCACAGAGTTACATCTTATCCTTCAAGAAGCCTTTCGCTAAGGCTGTTCTTGTGGAATTGGCAAAGGGATATTTGGAAGCCCATAGAGGGCTATGGTGAAAAAGGAAATATCTTCCGTTCAAAACTGGAAAGAAGCTTTCTGAGAAACTGCTCTGTGTTCTGTTAATTCATCTCACAGAGTTACATCTTTCCTTCAAGAAGCCTTCGCTAAGTCTGTTCTTGTGGAATTGTCAAAGTGATATTTGGAAGCCCATAGAGGGCTATGGTGAAAAAGGAAATATCTTCCGTTCAAAACTGGAAAGAAGCTTTCTGAGAAACTGCTCTGTGTTCTCTGAATTCATCTCACAGAGTTACATCTTTCCTTCAAGAAGCCTTCGCTAAGGCTGTTCTTGTGGAATTGGCAAAGGATATTTGGAAGGCCATAGAGGGCTATGGTGAAAAAGGAAATATCTTCCGCTTCAAAACTGGAAAGAAGCTTTCTGAGAAACTGCTCTGTGTTCTCTGAATTCATCTCACAGAGTTCCATCTTTCCTTCAAGAAGCCTTTCGCCAAGGCTGTTCTTGTGGAATTGGCAAAGGATATTTGGAAGCCCATAGAGGGCTATGGTGAAAAAGGAAATATCTTCCGTTCAAAACTGGAAAAAGCTTTCTGAGAAACTGCTCTGTGTTCTGTTAATTCATCTCACAGAGTTACATCTTTCCCTTCAAAGCCTTTCGCTAAGGCTGTTCTTGTGGAATTGGCAAAGGGATATTTGGAAGCCCATAGAGGGCTATGGTGAAAACGGAAATATCTTCCGTTCAAAACTGGAAAGAAGCTTTCTGAGAAACTGCTCTGTGTTCTGTTAATTCATCTCACAGAGTTACATCTTTCCCTTCAAGAAGCCTTTCGCTAAGTCTGTTCTTGTGGAATTGTCAAAGTGATATTTGGAAGCCCATAGAGGGCTATGGTGAAAAAGGAAATATCTTCCCTTCAAAACTGAAAAGGAGCTTTCTGATAAACTGCTCTGTGTTCTCTGAATTCATCTCACAGAGTTACATCTTTCCCTTCAAGAAGCCTTTCGCTAAGGCTGTTCTTGTGGAATTGGCAAAGGGATATTTGGAAGCCCATAGAGGGCTATGGTGAAAAAGGAAATATCTTCCGTTCAAAACTGGAAAGAAGCTTTCTGAGAAACTGCTCTGTGTTCTCTGAATTCATCTCACAGAGTTACATCTTTCCCTTCAAGAAGCCTTTCGCTAAGGCTGTTCTTGTGGAATTGTCAAAGTGATATTTGGAAGCCCATAGAGGGCTATGGTGAAAAAGGAAATATCTTCCGTTCAAAACTGGAAAGAAGCTTTCTGAGAAACTGCTCTGTGTTCTCTGAATTCATCTCACAGAGTTACATCTTTCCTTCAAAGCCTTTCGCTAAGGCTGTTCTTGTGGAATTGGCAAAGGGATATTTGGAAGCCCATAGAGGGCTATGGTGAAAAAGGAAATATCTTCCGTTCAAAACTGGAAAGAAGCTTTCTGAGAAACTGCTCTGTGTTCTCTGAATTCATCTCACAGAGTTACATCTTTCCCTTCAAGAAGCCTTTCGCTAAGGCTGTTCTTGTGGAATTGGCAAAGGGATATTTGGAAGCCCATAGAGGGCTATGGTGAAAAAGGAAATATCTTCCGTTCAAAACTGGAAAGAAGCTTTCTGAGAAACTGCTCTGTGTACCGTTAGTTCATCTCACATAGTTACATCTTTCCCTTCAAGAAGCCTTTCGCTAAGGCTGTTCTTGTGGATATGGCAAGGGGATATTTGGAAGCCCATAGAGGGCTATGGTCAAAAAGGAAATATCTTCCGTTCAAAACTGGAAAGAAGCTTTCTGAGAAACTGCTCTGTGTTCTCTGAATTCATCTCACAGAGTTACATCTTTCCTTCAAAGCCTTTCGCTAAGGCTGTTCTTGTGGAATTAGCAAGGGATATTTGGAAGCCCATAGAGGGCTATGGTGAAAAAGGAAATATCTTCCGTTCAAAACTGGAAAGAAGCTTTCTGAGAAACTGCTCTGTGTACCGTTAGTTCATCTCACATAGTTACATCTTTCCTTCAAGAAGCCTTTAGCTAAGGCTGTTCTTGTGGAATTAGCAAAGGATATTTGGAAGCCCATAGAGGCTATGGTGAAAAAGGAAATATCTTCCGTTCAAAACTGGAAAGAAGCTTTCTGAGAAACTGCTCTGTGTTCTCTGACCTTCTTCGCTAAGGCTGTTCTTGTGGAATTGGCAAAGTGATATTTGGAAGCCCATAGAGGGCTATGGTCAAAAGGAAATATCTTCCCTTCAAGAAGCCTTTTGCTAAGGCTGTTCTTGTGGAATTGGCAAAGGATATTTGAAGCCCATAGAGGGCTATGGTGAAAAAGGAAATATCTTCCTTCAAAACTGGAAAGAAGCTTTCTGAGAAACTGCTCTGTGTTCTGTTAATTCATCTCACAGAGTTACATCTTTCCTTCAAGAAGTTTTCGCTAAGGCTGTTCTTGTGGAATTAGCAAAGGATATTTGGAAACCCATAGAGGGCTATGGTGAAAAAGGAAATATCTTCCGTTCAAAACTGGAAAGAAGCTTTCTGAGAAACTGCTCTGTGTTCTGTTAATTCATCTCACAGAGTTACATCTTTCCTTCAAGAAGCCTTCGCTAAGGCTGTTCTTGTGGAATTGGCAAAGGATATTTGGAAGCCCATAGAGGGCTATGGTGAAAAAGGAAATATCTTCCGTTCAAAACTGGAAAGAAGCTTTCTGAGAAACTGCTCTGTGTTCTGTTAATTCATCTCACAGAGTTACATCTTTCCTTCAAGAAGCCTTCGCTAAGGCTGTTCTTGTGGAATTGGCAAAGGATATTTGGAAGCCCATAGAGGGCTATGGTGAAAAAGGAAATATCTTCCGTTCAAAACTGGAAAGAAGCTTTCTGAGAAACTGCTCTGTGTTCTGTTAATTCATCTCACAGAGTTACATCTTTCCTTCAAGAAGCCTTTCGCTAAGGCTGTTCTTGTGGAATTGGCAAGGATATTTGGAAGCCCATAGAGGGCTATGGTGAAAAAGGAAATATCTTCCGTTCAAAACTGGAAAGAAG
>JAKFHT010002915.1:0-12835 GCA_023783455.1 Erythrocebus patas
GGTTTGAGTCCGGTTTGAGCCGGTCAAAACCGGTTTGAGCCGGTCTGGCCTGGTTTGAGTCCAGTTTGAGCAGGTCAAAACCGTTTTGAGCTGATCTGGTCTGGAAAAATACGGTCAAAACCAGTTTGAGTCTGTTTGAGCCGGTCAAAACCGGTTTGAGCCGGTCTGGTCGGGTTTGAGTCCAGTTTGAGCCGGTCAAAATTGGTTTGAGCCGGTCTGGCCTGGTTTCATTTGGTCAAAAGCAGTTTGAGTCCGGTTTGAGCTGGTCAAAACCGGTTTGAGCCGGTCTGGCCTGGGTTGATCCGGTTTGAGCCAGTCCAGTCATGTTTTAGTCCGGTTTGAGCCAGTCAAAACCGGTTTCAGCCGGTCTGGTTCGGTTTGAGCCGGTCTTGTCCAGTTTGAGCCTGTCAAAACCGATTGAAACCGGTCTGGGCCGGTTTGAGTCCGGTTTCAGCCAGTCAAAACCGGTTTGAGCCGGTCTGGCCTGGTTTGATCTGGTCAAAACCCGTATGAGACCGGTTTGAGCCGGTGAAAACCGGTTTGAGATGTTCTGGTCCGGTTTGAGCCGGTTTGAGCCGTTCTGGTCTGGTGTGAGCCGGTTTGAGCTGGTCTGTTCCTGCTTGAGCCTGTCTGTTCCTGTTTGAGTCCGGTTTGAGCCGTTCAAAACCGGTTTGAGCCGGTCTAGTCCGGTTTGAGTCCAGTTTGAGCCAGTCAAAATCGATTGGAGACGGTCTGGCCTGGTTTGATCTGGTCAAAACCCGTATGAGTACGGTTTGAGCCGGTGAAAACCGGTTTGAGATGTTCTGGTCCGGTTTGAGCCAGTTTGAGCCGGTCTGGTCTGGCTTGAGCCGGTTTGAGCCGGTCTGTTACTGTTTGAGCCGGTCTGTTCCTGTTTGAGTCCAGTTTGAGCCATTCAAAACCGGTGTGAGCCGGTCTAGTCCGGTTTGAGTCCGGTTTCAGCCGGTCAAAACCGGTTTGAGCCTGTTTGTTCCGGTTTGAGTCCTTTTTGAGCCAGTCGAAACAGGTTTGAGCCGGTCTGGTCCGGTTTGAGTCCGGTTTGAGCAGGTCCAAACCGTTTTGAGCTGGTCTGGTCCGGATAAATATGGTCAAAACCGGTTTGAGTCTGTTTGAGCCGGTCAAAACCGGTTTGAGCCGGTCTGGTCGGGTTTGAGTCCAGTTTGAGCCGGTCAAAACCGGTTTGAGCAGGTCTGGCCTGGTTTGATCTGGTCAAAACCCGTATGAGACCGGTTTGAGCCGGTGAAAACCGGTTTGAGATGTTCTGGTCCGGTTTGAGCGGTTTGAGCCATTCTGGTCTGGTGTGAGACGGTTTGAGCTGGTCTGTTCCTGTTTGAGCCGGTCTGTTCCTGTTTGAGTCCAGTTTGAGCCGTTCAAAACCGGTTTGAGCTGGTCTAGTCCGGTTTGAGTCCGGTTTGAGCCAGTCAAAATCGATTGGAGACGGTCTGGCCTGCTTTGATCTGGTCAAAACCCATATGAGTACGGTTTGAGGCGGTGAAAGCCGGTTTGAGATGTTCTGGTCAGGTTTGAGGCAGTTTGAGCCGGTCTGGTCTGGCTTGAGCTGGTTTGAGCCGGTCTGTTACTGCTTGAGCCGGTCTGTTCCTGTTTGAGTCAGTTTGAGCCATTCAAAACCGGTTTGAGCCGGGCTGGTCGGGTTTGAGTCCAGTTTGAGCCGGTCAAAATTGGTTTGAGCCGGTCTGGCCGGGTTTGATTTGGTCAAAACCCGTTTGAGTCCGGTTTGAGCTGGTCAAAACCGGTTTGAGCCGGTCTGGCCTGGATTGATCCGGTTTGAGCCGGTCCAGTCATATTTTAGTCCGGTTTGAGCCAGTCAAAACCGGTTTCAGCTGGTCTGGTTCGGTTTGAGCTGGTCTGGTCCGGTTTCAGAGTGTCAAAACCGATTGAAACCGGTCTGGGCCAGTTTGATTCCGGTTTCAGCCAGTCAAAACTGTTTTGAGCCGGTCTGGCCTGGTTTGATCTGGTCAAAACCCGTATGAGACCGGTTTGAGCCAGTGAAAACCGGTTTGAGATGTTCTGGTCCGGTTTGAGCCGGTTTGAGCCGTTCTGGTCTGGTGTGAGCCGGTTTGAGCTGGTCTGTTCCTGTTTGAGCCGGTCTATCCCTGTTTGAGTCCGGTTTGAGCCGTTCAAAACCGGTTTGAGCTGGTCTAGTCTGGTTTGAGTCCGGTTTGAGCCAGTCAAGATCGATTGGAGACGGTCTGGCCTGCTTTGATCTGGTCAAAACCCGTATGAGTACGGTTTGAGGCGGTGAAAGCCGGTTTGAGATGTTCTGGTCAGGTTTGAGGCAGTTTGAGCCGGTCTGGTCTGGCTTGAGCCGGTTTGAGCCGGTCTGTTACTGTTTGAGCCGGTCTGTTCCTGTTTGAGTCCAGTTTGAGCCATTCAAAACCGGTGTGAGCCGGTCTAGTCCGGTTTGAGTCAGGTTTCAGGCAGTCAAAACCGGTTTGAGCCTGTTTGTTCCGGTTTGAGTCCTTTTTGAGCCAGTCAAAACAGGTTTGAGCCGGTCTGGTCCGGTTTGAGTCCGGTTTGAGCCCGTCAAAACCGGTTTGAGCCGGTCTGGCCTGGTTTGATCTGGTCAAAACTCGTATGAGACCGGTTTCAGCCGGTGAAAACCGGTTTGAGATGTTCTGGTCCGGTTTGAGCCGGTTTGAGCCATTCTGGTCTGGTGTGAGCCGGTTTGAGCTGGTCTGTTCCTGTTTGAGCCGGTCTGTTCCTGTTTGAGTTTGGTTTGAGCCGTTCAAAACCAGTTTGAGTTGGTCTAGTCCGGTATGAGTCCGGTTTGAGCCAGTCAGAATCGATTGGAGACGGTCTGGCCTGCTTTGATCTGGTCAAAACCCGTATGAGTACGGTTTGAGGCGGTGAAAGCCGGTTTGAGATGTTCTGGTCAGGTTTGAGGCAGTTTGAGCCGGTCTGGTCTGGCTTGAGCCGGTTTGAGCCGGTCTGTTACTGTTTGAGCCGGTCTGTTCCTGTTTGAGTCCAGTTTGAGCCATTCAAAACCGGTGTGAGCCGGTCTAGTCCGGTTTGAGTCAGGTTTCAGGCAGTCAAAACCGGTTTGAGCCTGTTTGTTCCGGTTTGAGTCCTTTTTGAGCCAGTCAAAACAGGTTTGAGCCGGTCTGGTCCGGTTTGAGTCCGGTTTGAGCCAGTCAAAACCGTTTTGAGCTGATCTGGTCTGGAAAAATACGGTCAAAACCCGTTTGAGTCCGGTTTGAGCTGGTCAAAACCGGTTTGAGCCGGTCTGGCCTCGATTGATCCAGTTTGAGCCGGTCCAGTCATATTTTAGTCCGGTTTGAGCCAGTCAAAACCGGTTTCAGCCGTTCTGGTTCGGTTTGAGCCGGTCTTGTCCGGTTTGAGCCTGTCAAAACCGATTGAAACCGGTCTGGGCCGGTTTGAGTCCGGTTTCAGCCAGTCAAAACTGGTTTGAGACGGTCTGGCCTGGTTTGAGTCCGGTTTGAGCAGGACGAAACCGTTTTGAGCTGGTCTGGTCTGGATAAATATGGTCAAAACCGGTTTGAGACTGTTTGAGCCGGTCAAAACCGGTTTGAGCGGTCTGGTCGGGTTTGAGTCCAGTTTGAGCCGGTCAAAATTGGTTTGAGCCGGTCTGGCCTGGTTTGATTTGGTCAAAACCCGTTTGAGTCCGGTTTGAGCTGGTCAAAACCGGTTTGAGCCGGTCTGGCCTGGATTGATCCGGTTTGAGCCGGTCCGGTCATGTTTTAGTCCGGTTTGAGCAAGTCAAAACCGGTTTCAGCCGGTCTGGTTCGGTTTGAGCGGTCTGGTCGGTTTGAGCCTGTCAAAACCGATTGAAACCGGTCTGGGCGGTTTGAGTCAGTTTCAGCCGGTCAAAACCGGTTTGAGCCGGTCTGGCCTGGTTTGATCTGGTCAAAACCCGTATGAGACCGGTTTGAGCCGGTGAAAACCGGTTTGAGATGTTCTGGTCTGGTTTGAGCCGGTTTGAGCCGTTCTGGTCTGGTGTGAGCCGGTTTGAGCTGGTCTGTTCCTGCTTGAGCCTGTCTGTTCCTGTTTGAGTCCGGTTTGAGCCGTTCAAAATCGGTTTGAGCCGGTCTAGTCCGGTTTGAGTCCGGTTTGAGCCAGTCAAAATCGATTGGCGACGGTCTGGCCTGCTTTGATCTGGTCAAAACCCGTATGAGTACGGTTTGAGGCGGTGAAAGCCGGTTTGAGGTGTTCTGGTCAGGTTTGAGGCAGTTTGAGCCGGTCTGGTCTGGCTTGAGCCGGTTTGAGCCGGTCTGTTACTGTTTGAGCCGGTCTGTTCCTGTTTGAGTCCAGTTTGAGCCATTCAAAACCGGTGTGTGCCAGTCTAGTCTGGTTTGAGTCCGGTTTCAGCCGGTCAAAACCGGTTTGAGCCTGTTTGTTCCGGTTTGAGTCGTTTTTGAGCCAGTCAACACAGGTTTGAGCCGGTCTGGTCCAGTTTGAGTCCGGTTCGAGCCGGTCAAAACCAGTTTGAGCCGGTCTGGCCTGGTTTGAGTGCGGTTTGAGCAGGTCCAAACCGTTTTGAGCTGCTCTGGTCCGGATAAATATGGTCAAAACCGGTTTGAGTCTCTTTGAGCCGGTCAAAACCGGTTTGAGCCAGTCTGGTCGTGTTTGAGTGCAGTTTGAGCCGGTCAAAATTGGTTTGAGCCGGTCTGGCCTGGTTTGATTTGGTCAAAACCCGTTTGAGTCCGGTTTGAGCTGGTCAAAACCGGTTTGAGGCGGTCTGGCCAGGATTGATCCGGTTTGAGCCGGTCCGGTCATGTTTTAGTCCGGTTTGAGCCAGTCAAAACCGGTTTCAACCGGTCTGGTTCGGTTTGAGACGGTCTGGTCCGGTTTGAGCCTGTCAAAACCGTTAGAAACCGATCTGGGCCGCTTTGAGTCCGGTTTCAGCTGGTCAAAACCGGTTTGAGCCGGTCTGGCCTGGTTTGATCTGGTCAAAACCCATATGAGACCGGTTTGAGCCGGTGAAAACCGGTTTGAGATGTTCTGGTCCGGTTTGAGCCGGTTTGAGCCGTTCTGGTCTGGTGTGAGTCGGTTTGAGCTGGTCTGTTCCTGTTTGAGCTGTCTGTTCCTGTTTGAGTCCGGTTTGAGCCGTTCAAAACCGGTTTGAGCCGGTCTAGTCCAGTTTGAGTCTGGTTTGAGCCAGTCAAAATCGATTGGAGACGGTCTGGCCTGGTTTGATGTGGTCAAAACCCGTATGAGTACGGTTTGAGGCGGTGAAAGCCGGTTTGAGATGTTCTGGTCAGGTTTGAGGCAGTTTGAGCCGGTCTAGTCTGGCTTGAGCCAGTTTGAGCCAGTCTGTTACTGTTAGAGCCGGTCTGTTCCTGTTTGAGTCCAGTTTGAGCCATTCAAAACCGGTGTGAGCCGGTCTAGTCCGGTTTGAGTCCGGTTTCAGCCGGTCAACACCGGTTTGAGCCTGTTTGTTCCGGTTTGAGTCCTTTTTGAGCCAGTCAAAACAGGTTTGAGCCGGTCTGGTCCGGTTTGAGTCCAGTTTGAGCCGGTCAAAACCGGTTTGAGCTGGTCTGGTCGGGTTTGAGTCCAGTTTGAGCCGGTCAAAATTGGTTTGAGCCGGTCTGGCCTGGTTTGATCTGGTCAAAACCCGTATGAGACCGGTTTGAGCCGGTGAAAACCGGTTTGAGATGTTCTGGTCCGGTTTGAGCCGGTTTGAGCCGTTCTGGTCTGGTGTGAGCCGGGTTGAGCTGGTCTGTTCCTGCTTGAGCCTGTCTGTTGCAGTTTGAGTCCGGTTTGAGCCGTTCAAAACCGGTTAGAGCTGGTCTAGTCCGGTTTGAGTCCGGTTTGAGCCAGTCAAAATCGATTGGAGAGGGTCTGGCCTGGTTTGATCTGGTCAAAACCCGTATGAGTACGGTTTGAGCCGGTGAAAGCCAGTGTGAGATGTTCTGGTCAGGTTTGAGGCAGTTTGAGCCGGTCTGGTCTGGCTTGAGCCGGTTTGAGCTGGTCTGTTCCTGTTTGAGCCGCTCTGTTCCTGTTTGAGTCCAGTTTGAGCCATTCAAAACCGGTTTGAGCCGGGCTGGTCGGGTTTGAGTCCAGTTGGAGCCGGTCAAAATTGGTTTGAGCCGGTCTGGCCTGGTTTGATTTGGTCAAAACCCGTTTGAGTCCGGTTTGAGCTGGTCAAAACCGGTTTGAGCCGGTCTGGCCTGGATTGATCCGGTTTGAGCCGGTCCAGTCATATTTTAGTCCGGTGTGAGCCAGTCAAAACCGGTTTCAGCCGGTCTGGTTCGGTTTGAGCTGGTCTGGTCCAGTATGAGCCTGTCAAAACCGATTGAAACCGGTCTGGGACGGTTTGAGTCCGGTTTCAGCCAGTCAAAACCGGTTTGAGCCGGTCTGGCCTGGTTTGATCTGGTCAAAACCTGTATGAGACCGGTTTGAGCCGGTGAAAACCGGTTTGAGATGTTCTGGTCCGGTTTGAGCCGGTTTGAGCCGTTCTGGTCTGGTTAGAGCCGGTTTGAGCTGGTCTGTTCCTGTTTCAGCTGGTCTGTTCCTGTTTGAGTCCGGTTTGAGCCGTTCAAAACCGGTTTGAGCCGGTCTAGTCCGGTTTGAGTCCGGTTTGAGCCAGTCAAAATCGATTGGAGACGGTCTGGCCTGCTTTGATCTGGTCAAAACCCGTATGAGTACGGTTTGAGCCGGTGAAAGCCGGTTTGAGTTGTTCTGCTCAGGTTTGAGGCAGTTTGAGCCGGTCTGGTCTGGCTTGAGCCGGTTTGAGCCGGTCTGTTACTGTTTGAGCCGGTCTGTTCCTGTTTGAGTCCAGTTTGAGCCATTCAAAACCGGTGTGAGCGGTCTAGTCGGTTTGAGTCCGGTTTCAGCCGGTCAACACCGGTTTGAGCCTGTTTGTTCGGTTTGAGTCCTTTTGAGCCAGTCAAAACAGGTTTGAGCCGGTCTGGTCCGGTTTGAGTCCAGTTTGAGCGGTCAAAACCGGTTTGAGCTGGTCTGGTCGGGTTTGAGTCCAGTTTGAGCGGTCAAAATTGGTTTGAGCCGGTCTGGCCTGGTTTGATCTGGTCAAAACCCGTATGAGACCGGTTTGAGCCGGTGAAAACCGGTTTGAGATGTTCTGGTCCGGTTTGAGCCGGTTTGAGCCGTTCTGGTCTGGTGTGAGCCGGGTTGAGCTGGTCTGTTCCTGCTTGAGCCTGTCTGTTGCAGTTTGAGTCCGGTTTGAGCCGTTCAAAACCGGTTTGAGCTGGTCTAGTCGGTTTGAGTCGGTTTGAGCCAGTCAAAATCGATTGGAGAGGGTCTGGCCTGGTTTGATCTGGTCAAAACCCGTATGAGTACGGTTTGAGCGGTGAAAGCCAGTGTGAGATGTTCTGGTCAGGTTTGAGGCAGTTTGAGCCGGTCTGGTCTGGCTTGAGCCGGTTTGAGCTGGTCTGTTCCTGTTTGAGCCGGTCTGTTCCTGTTTGAGTCAGTTTGAGCCATTCAAAACCGGTTTGAGCCGGGCTGGTCGGGTTTGAGTCCAGTTGGAGCCGGTCAAAATTGGTTTGAGCCGGTCTGGCCTGGTTTGATTTGGTCAAAACCCGTTTGAGTCCGGTTTGAGCTGGTCAAAACCGGTTTGAGCGGTCTGGCCTGGATTGATCCGGTTTGAGCGGTCCAGTCATATTTTAGTCGGTGTGAGCCAGTCAAAACCGGTTTCAGCCGGTCTGGTTCGGTTTGAGCGGTCTGGTCCAGTATGAGCCTGTCAAAACCGATTGAAACCGGTCTGGGCGGTTTGAGTCGGTTTCAGCCAGTCAAAACCGGTTTGAGCCGGTCTGGCCTGGTTTGATCTGGTCAAAACCGTATGAGACCGGTTTGAGCCGGTGAAAACCGGTTTGAGATGTTCTGGTCGGTTTGAGCGGTTTGAGCGGTCTGGTCTGGTTTGAGCCAGTTTGAGCCGGTCTGTTCCTGTTTGAGCCTGTCTGTTCCTGTTTGAGTCGGTTTGAGCCGTTCAAAACCGGTTTGAGCCGTCTGGTCTGGTTTGAGTCGGTTTGAGCCAGTCAAAATCGATTGGAGACGGTCTGGCCTGCTTTGATCTGGTCAAAACCCGTATGAGTACGGTTTGAGCGGTGAAAGCGGTTTGAGTTGTTCTGGTCAGGTTTGAGGCAGTTTGAGCCGGTCTGGTCTGGCTTGAGCCGGTTTGAGCAGTCTGTTACTGTTTGAGCGGTCTGTTCCTGTTTGAGTCAGTTTGAGCCATTCAAAACCGGTGTGAGCCGGTCTAGTCCGGTTTGAGTCGGTTTCAGCCGGTCAAAACAGGTTTGAGCCTGTTTGTTCCGGTTTGAGTCCTTTTTGAGCCAGTCAAAACAGGTTTGAGCCGGTCTGGTCCAGTTTGAGTCCGGTTTGAGCAGGTCAAAACCGTTTTGAGCTGGTCTGGTCCAGATAAATATGGTCAAAACCGGTTTGAGTCTGTTTGAGCCGGTCAAAACCGGTTTGAGCCGGTCTGGTCGGGTTTGAGTCCAGTTTGAGCCGGTCAAAATTGGTTTGAGCCGGTCTGGCCTGGTTTGATTTGGTCAAAACCCGTTTGAGTCCGGTTTGAGCTGGTCAAAACCGGTTTGAGCCGGTCTGGCCTGGATTGATCCGGTTTGAGCCGGTCCAGTCATATTTTAGTCCGGTTTGAGCCATTCAAAACGGGTGTGAGCCGGTCTAGTCCGGTTTGAGTCCGGTTTCAGCGGTTCAAAACCGGTTTGAGCCTGTTTGTTCCGGTTTGAGTCCTTTTTGAGCCACTCAAAACAGTTCTGAGCCGGTCTGATCCTGTTTGTGTCCGGTTTGAGCAGGTCAAAACCGGTTTCAGCCGGTCTAGCCTGGTTTGAGTCTGGTTTGAGCAGGTCAAAACCGTTTTGAGCTGATCTGGTCCGGATAAATACGGTCAAAACCAGTTTGAGTCTGTTTGAGCCGGTCAAAACCGGTTTGAGCCGGGCTGGTCGGGTTTGAGTCCAGTTTGAGCCGGTCAAAATTGGTTTGAGCCGGTCTCGCCTGGTTTGATTTGGTCAAAACCCGTTTGAGTCCGGTTTGAGCTGGCCAAAACCGGTTTGAGCCGTCTGGTCTGGTTTGAGCCGGTTTGAGCCGGTCCGGTCATATTTTAGTCGGTTTGAGCCAGTCAAAACCGGTTTCAGCCGGTCTGGTTCGGTTTGAGCCGGTCTGGTCCTGTTTGAGCCTGTCAAAACCGATTGAAACCGGTCTGGGCGGTTTGAGTCCAGTTTGAGCCGTCAAAACCGGTTTGAGCCGGTCTGGCCTGGTTTGATCTGGTCAAAACCCGTATGAGACCGGTTTCAGCCGGTGAAAACCGGTTTGAGATGTTCTGGTCCGGTTTGAGCCGGTTTGAGCCGTTCTGGTCTGGTGTGAGCCGGTTTGAGCTGGTCTGTTCCTGTTTGAGCCGGTCTGTCCCTGTTTGAGTCCGGTTTGAGCCGTTCAAAACCGGTTTGAGCCGGTCTAGTCCGGTTTGAGTCCGGTTTGAGCCAGTCAAGATCGATTGGAGAGGGTCTGGCCTGGTTTGATCTGGTCAAAACCCGTATGAGTACGGTTTGAGCCGGTGAAAGCCGGTTTGAGATGTTCTGGTCAGGTTTGAGGCAGTTTGAGCCGGTCTGGTCTGGCTTGAGCCGGTTTGAGCCGGTCTGTTACTGTTTGAGCCGGTCTGTTCCTGTTTGAGTCCAGTTTGAGCCATTCAAAACCGGTGTGAGCCGGTCTAGTCCTGTTTGAGTCCGGTTTCAGCCGGTCAAAACCGCTTTGAGCCTGTTTGTTCCGGTTTGAGTCCTTTTTGAGCCAGTCGAAACAGGTTTGAGCCGGTCTGGTCCGGTTTGAGTCCGGTTTGAGCCGGTCAAAACCGGTTTGAGGCGGTCTGGCCTGGTTTGAGTCCGGTTTGAGCAGGTCAAAACCGTTTTGAGCTGGTCTGGTCCGGATAAATATGGTCAAAACCGGTTTGAGTCTGTTTGAGCCGGTCAAAACTGGTTTGAGCCAGTCTGGTCGGGTTTGAGTCCAGTTTGAGCCGGTCAAAACCTGTTTGAGCAGGTCTGGCCTGGTTTGAGTCCGGTTTGAGCAGGTCAAAACCGTTTTGAGCTGATCTGGTCCGGAAAAATATGGTCAAAACCTGTTTGAGTCTGTTTGAGCCGGTCAAAACCATTTTGAGCCGGGCTGGTCGGGTTTGAGTCCAGTTTGATCCGGTCAAAATTGGTTTGAGCCGGTCTGGCCTGGTTTGATTTGGTCAAAACCCGTTTGAGTCCGGTTTGAGCTGGTCAAAACCGGTTTGAGCCGGTCTGGCCTGGATTGATCCGGTTTGAGCCGGTCCAGTCATATTTTAGTCCGGTTTGAGCCAGTCAAAACCGGTTTCAGGCGGTCTGGTTCGGTTTGAGGCGGTCTGGTCCAGTTTGAGCCTGTCAAAACCGATTGAAACCGGTCTGGGCCGGTTTGAGTCCGGTTTCAGCCGGTCAAAACCGGTTTGAGCCGGTCTGGCCTGGTTTGATCTGGTCAAAACCCCTATGAGACCGGTTTGAGCCGGAGAAAACCGGTTTGAGATATTCTGGTCCGGTTTGAGCCCGTTTGAGACTTTCTGGTCTGGTGTGAGCCGGTTTGAGCTGGTCTGTTCCTGTTTGAGCCAGTCTGTTCCTGTTTGAGTCCGGTTTGAGCCGTTCAAAACCGGTTTGAGCCGGTCTGGTCCAGTTTGAGTCGGTTTGAGCCAGTCAAAATCGATTGGAGACTGTCTGGCCTGGTTTGATCTGGTCAAAACCCGTATGAGTACGGTTTGAGCCGGTGAAAACCGGTTTGAGGTGTTCTGGTCAGGTTTGAGCCAGTTTGAGCCGGTCTGGTCTGGCTTGAGCCGGTTTGAGCCGGTCTGTTACTGTTTGAGCCGGTCTGTTCCTGTTTGAGTCCAGTTTGAGCCATTCAAAACGGGTGTGAGCCGGTCTAGTCCGGTTTGAGTCCGGTTTCAGCGGTTCAAAACCGGTTTGAGCCTGTTTGTTCCGGTTTGAGTCCTTTTTGAGCCACTCAAAACAGTTCTGAGCCGGTCTGATCCTGTTTGTGTCCGGTTTGAGCAGGTCAAAACCGGTTTGAGCCGGTCTAGCCTGGTTTGAGTCCGGTTTGAGCAGGACGAAACCGTTTCGAGCTGGTCTGGTCTGGATAAATATGGTCAAAACCGGTTTGAGACTGTTTGAGCCGGTCAAAACCGGTTTGAGCCGGTCTGGTCGGGTTTGAGTCCAGTTTGAGCCGGTCAAAATTGGTTTGAGCCGGTCTGGCCTGGTTTGATTTGGTCAAAACCCGTTTGAGTCCGGTTTGAGCTGGTCAAAACCGGTTTGAGCCGGTCTGGCCTGGATTGATCCGGTTTGAGCCGGTCCGGTCATGTTTTAGTCCGGTTTGAGTAAGTCAAAACCGGTTTCAGCCGGTCTGGTTCGGTTTGAGCCGGTCTGGTCCGGTTTGAGCCTGTCAAAACCGATTGAAACCGGTCTGGGCCGGTTTGAGTCCGGTTTCAGCCGGTCAAAACCGGTTTGAGCCGGTCTGGCCTGGTTTGATTTGGTCAAAACCCGTTTGAGTCCGGTTTGAGCTGGTCAAAACCGGTTTGAGCCGGTCTGGCCTGGATTGATCCGGTTTGAGCCGGTCCAGTCATATTTTAGTCCGGTTTGAGCCAGTCAAAACCTGTTTCAGGCGGTCTGGTTCGGTTTGAGGCGGTCTGGTCCGGTTTGAGCCTGTCAAAACCGATTGAAACCGGTCTGGGCCGGTTTGAGTCCGGTTTCAGCCGGTCAAAACCGGTTTGAGCCGGTCTGGCCTTGTTTGATCTGGTCAAAACCCCTATGAGACCGGTTTGAGCCGGTGAAAACCGGTTTGAGCCGGTCTGGCCTGGATTGATCCGGTTTGAGCTGGTCAAAACCGGTTTGAGCCAGTCAAAACCGGTTTGAGCCAGTCAAAACCGGTTTGAGCAGGTCAAAACCGTTTTGAGCTGGTCAAAACCGGTTTGAGCAGTCAAAACCGGTTTGAGCAGGTCAAAACCGGTTTGAGCAGGTCAAAACCGGTTTGAGCAGGTCAAAACCGTTTTGAGCCGGTCAAAACCGGTTTGAGCCAGTCAAAACCGGTTTGAGCAGGTCAAAACCGTTTTGAGCTGGTCAAAACCGGTTTGAGCCAGTCAAAACAGGTTTGAGCCGGTCAAAACCGGTTTCAGCGGTTCAAAACCGGTTTGAGCCAGTCTGTTCCTGTTTGAGCCGGTCTGGTCGGTTTGAGCCAGTCAAAACCGGTTTGAGCCAGTTTGAGCCGGTCAAAACCGGTTTGAGCTGGTCAAAACCGGTTTGAGCCAGTCAAAACCGGTTTGAGCCAGTCAAAACCGGTTTCAGCCGGTCAAAACCGGTTTGAGCAGGTCAAAACCGTTTTGAGCTGGTCAAAACCGTTTTGAGCTGGTCAAAACCGGTTTGAGCCAGTCAAAACCGGTTTGAGCTGGTCAAAACCGGTTTGAGCAGGTCAAAACCGTTTTGAGCTGGTCAAAACCGGTTTGAGTCTGGTTTGAGCAGGTCAAAACCGTTTTGAGCCGGTCAAAACCGGTTTGAGCCAGTTTGAGCCGGTCAAAACCGGTTTGAGCAGGTCAAAACCGTTTTGAGCTGGTCAAAACCGGTTTGAGTCTGGTTTGAGCCAGTCAAAACAGGTTTGAGCCGGTCAAAACCAGTTTGAGCCGGTCAAAACCGGTTTGAGCCAGTCAAAACCGGTTTGAGCCAGTTTGAGCCGGTCAAAACCGGTTTCAGCCGGTCAAAACCGGTTTGAGCCAGTCAAAACCGGTTTGAGCCGGTCCAGTCATATTTTAGTCCGGTTTGAGCCAGTCAAAACCGGTTTGAGCTGGTCAAAACCGGTTTGAGCCAGTTTGAGCCGGTCAAAC
>JAKFHT010002916.1:0-12827 GCA_023783455.1 Erythrocebus patas
AAACCAGGCCAGACCCTCTCCAATCGATTTTGACTGGCTCAAACCGGACTCAAACCGGACTAGACCGGCTCAAACCGGTTTTGAACGGCTCAAACCGGACTCAAGCAGGAACAGACAGGCTCAAGCAGGAACAGACCAGCTCAACCCGGCTCACACCAGACCAGAACGGCTCAAACGGGCTCAAACCGGACCAGAACATCTCAAACCGGTTTTCACCGGCTGAAACCTGTCTCATACGGGTTTTGACCAGATCAAACCAGGCCAGACCGGCTCAAACCGGTTTTGACTGGCTGAAACCGGACTCAAACCGGCCCAGACCGGTTTCAATCGGTTTTGACAGGCTCAAACCGGACAAGACCGGCTCAAACCGAACCAGACCAGCTGAAACCGGTTTTGACTGGCTCAAACTGGACTAAAACATGACTGGACCGGCTCAAACTGGATCAATCGAGGCCAGACCGGCTCAAACCGTTTTTGACCAGCTCAAACCGGACTCAAACGGGTTTTGACCAAATCAAACCAGGCCAGACTGGCTCAAACCGATTTTGACCGGCTCAAACTGGACTCAAACATGACCAGCCCGGCTCAAACCGGTTTTGAATGGCTCAAACTGGACTCAAACAGGAACAGACCGGCTCAAACAGTAACAGACCGGCTCAAACCGGCTCAAGCAAGACCAGACCGGCTCAAACTGCCTCAAACCTGACCAGAACATCTCAAACCGGCTTTCACCACCTCAAACCGTACTCATACGGGTTTTGACCAGATCAAAGCAGGCCAGACCGTCTCCAATCGATTTTGACTGGCTCAAACCGGACTCAAACCGGACTAGACCGGCTCAAACCGGTTTTGAACGGCTCAAACCGGACTCAAACAGGAACAGACAGGCTCAAACAGGAACAGACCAGCTCAAACCGTCTCACACCAGACCAGAATGGCTCAAACCGGCTCAAACCGGACCAGAACATCTCAAACCGGTTTTCACCGGCTCAAACCGGTCTCATACGGGTTTTGACCAGATCAAACCAGGCCAGACCTGCTCAAACCGGTTTTGACCGGCTCAAACTGGACTCAAACCCGACCAGACCGGCTCAAACCGGTTTTGACCGGCTCAAACAGACTCCAACCGGTTTTGACCATATTTATCCGGACCAGACCAGCTCAAAACGGTTTGGACCTGCTCAAACCGGACTCAAACCAGGCCAGACCGGCTCAAACCGGTTTTGACCGGCTCAAACAGGACTCAAACCGGACCAGACTGGCTCAAACCTGTTTTGACTGGCTCAAAAAGGACTCAAACCGGAACAAACAGGCTCAAACCGGTTTTGACCGGCTGAAACCGGACTCAAACCGGACTAGAACGGCTCACACCGGTTTTGAATGGCTCAAACTGGACTCAAACAGGAACAGACCGGCTCAAACAGTAACAGACCGGCTCAAACCGGCTCAAGCCAGACCAGACCGGCTCAAACTGGCTCAAACCGGACCAGAACATCTCAAACCGGTTTTCACCGGCTCAAACCGGTCTCATACGGGTTTTGACCAGATCAAACCAGGCCAGACCCTCTCCAATCGATTTTGACTGGCTCAAACCGGACTCAAACCGGACTAGACCGGCTCAAACCGGTTTTGAACGGCTCAAACCGGACTCAAACAGGAACAGACAGGCTCAAGGAGGAACAGACCAGCTCAAACCGGCTCACACCAGACGAGAATGGCTCAAACCAGCTCAATCCGGACCAGAACATCTCAAACTGGTTTTCACCGGCTCAAACCGGTCTCATACGGGTTTTGACCAGATCAAACCAGGCCAGACCGGCTCAAACCGGTTTTGACTGGCTGAAACCGGACTCAAACCGGCCCAGACCGGTTTCAATCGGTTTTGACAGGCTCAAACCGGACAAGACCGGCTCAAACCGAACCAGACCAGCTGAAACCGGTTTTGACTGGCTCAAACCGGACTAAAACATGACTGGACCGGCTCAAACCGGATCAACCCAGGACAGACCGGCTCAAACCAGTTTTGACCAGCTCAAACCGGACTCAAACGGGTTTTGACCAAATCAAACCAGGCCAGACCGGCTCAAACCAATTTTGACCGTCTCAAACTGGACCCAAACCCGACCAGACCAGCTCAAACCGGTTTTGACCAGCTCAAACAGACTCAAACTGGTTTTGACCGTATTTTTCCAGACCAGATCAGCTAAAAACTGTTTTTACCTGCTCAAAACGAACTCAAACCAGGCCAGACCGGCTCAAACCGGTTTTGACCGGCTCAAACTGGACTCAAACCAGACCAGACCGGCTCAAACCTGTTTTGACTGGCTCAAAAAGGACTCAAACCGGAACAAACAGGCTCAAACCGGTTTTGACCGGCTGAAACCGGACTCAAACCGGACTAGACCGCTCAAACCGGCTCACACCGGTTTTGAATGGCTCAAACTGGACTCAAACAGGAACAGACCGGCTCAAGCAGTAACAGACCGGCTCAAACCGGCTCAAGCCAGACCAGACCGGCTCAAACTGCCTCAAACCTGACCAGAACACCTCAAACCGGCTTTCACCGGCTCAAACCGTACTCATACGGGTTTTGACCAGATCAAAGCAGGCCAGACCGTCTCCAATCGATTTTGACTGGCTCAAACCGGACTCAAACCGGACTAGGCCGGCTCAAACCGGTTTTGAACGGCTCAAACCGGACTCAAACAGGAACAGACAGGCTCAAGCAGGAACAGACCAGCTCAACCGGCTCACAGCAGACCAGAACGGCTCAAACCGGCTCAAACCGGACCAGAACATCTCAAACCGGTTTTCACTACCTCAAACCGGTCTCATACGGGTTTTGACCAGATCAAACCAGGCCAGACCGGCTCAAACCGGTTTTGACTGGCTGAAACCGGACTCAAACCGGCCCAGACCAGTTTCAATGACTGGACCGGCTCAAACCGGTTCAACCCCGGCCAGACCGGCTCAAACCGATTTTGACCAGCTCAAACCGGACTCAAACGGGTTTTGACCAAATCAAACCAGGCCAGACCGGCTCAAACCGGTTTTGACTGGCTGAAACTGGACTCAAACCGGCCCAGACCGGTTTCAACCGGTTTTGACCGGCTCAAACTGGACTCAAACCGGACCAGAACGGCTCAAACCTGTTTTGACTGGCTCAAAAAGGACTCAAACCGGAACAAACAGGCTCAAACCGGTTTTGACCGACTGAAACCGGACTCAAACCGGACTAGACCGGCTCACACCGGTTTTGAATGGCTCAAACTGGACTCAAACAGGAACAGACCGGCTCAAACAGTAACAGACCGGCTCAAACCGGCTCAAGCCAGACCAGACCGGCTCAAACTGCCTCAAACCTGACCAGAACAACTCAAACCCGCTTTCACGGGCTCAAACCGTACTCATACGGGTTTTGACCAGATCAAACCAGGCCAGACCGTCTCCAATCGATTTTGACTGGCTCAAACCGGACTCAAATTGGACTAGACCGGCTCAAACCGGTTTTGAACGGCTCAAACCGGACTCAAACAGGAACAGACCGGCTCAAACCGGTTTTGACTGGCTGAAACCGGACTCAAACCGGCCCAGACCGGTTTCAATCGGTTTTGACAGGCTCAAACCGGACAAGACCGGCTCAAACCGAACCAGACCGGCTGAAACCGGTTTTGACTGGCTCAAACCGGACTAAAACATGACTGGACCGGCTGAAACCGGATCAATCCAGGCCAGACCGTCTCAAACCGGTTTTGACCAGCTCAAACCGGACTCAAACGGGTTTTGACCAAATCAAACCAGGCCACACTGGCTCAAACCGATTTTGACCGGCTCAAACTGGACTCAAACCCGACCAGTCCGGCTCAAACCGGTTTTGAATGGCTCAAACTGGACTCAAACAGGAACAGACCGGCTCAAACAGTAACAGACCGGCTCAAACAGGCTCAAGCCAGACCAGACCGGCTCAAACTGCCTCAAACCTGACCAGAACACCTCAAACCGGCTTTCACCGGCTCAAACCGTACTCATACGGGTTTTGACCAAATCAAACCAGGCCAGACGGGCTCAAACCAATTTTGACCGGCTCAAACTGGAATCAAACCCGACCAGACCGGCTCAAACCGGTTTTGACTGGCTCAAACAGACTCAAACTGGTTTTGACCGTATTTTTCCGGACCAGATCAGCTCAAAACGGTTTTGACCTGCTGAAACCGGACTCAAACCAGGCCAGACCGGCTCAAACCGGTTTTGACCGCTCAAACCGACTCAAACCGACTAGACCGGCTCACACCGGTTTTGAATGGCTCAAACTGGACTCAAACATGAACAGACCGGCTCAAACAGTAACAGACAGGCTCAAACCGGCTCAAGCCAGACCAGACCGGCTCAAACTGCCTCAAACCTGACCAGAACATCTCACACCGGCTTTCACCGGCTCAAACCGTACTCATACGCGTTTTGACCAGATCAAAGCAGGCCAGACCCTCTCCAATCGATCTTGACTGGCTCAAACCGGACTCAAACCGGACTAGACCGGCTCAAACCGGTTTTGAACGGCTCAAACCGGACTCAAACAGGGACAGACCGGCTCAAACAGGAACAGACCAGCTCAAACCGGCTCACACCAGACCAGAACGGCTCAAACCGGCTCAAACCGGACCAGAACATCTCAAACCGGTTTTCACCGGCTCAAACCGGTCTCATACGGGTTTTGACCAGATCAAACCAGGCCAGACCGGCTCAAACCGCTTTTGACGGCCTGAAACCGGAATCAAACTGGCCCAGACCGGTTTCAATCGGTTTTGACAGGCTCAAACCGGACCAGACCAGCTCAAACCGAA
Organism: Erythrocebus patas; assembly: GCA_023783455.1. Taxonomy (NCBI): domain Eukaryota; kingdom Metazoa; phylum Chordata; class Mammalia; order Primates; family Cercopithecidae; genus Erythrocebus; species Erythrocebus patas. The sequence continues at coordinate 4,842 of JAKFHT010002916.1, forward strand.
CCAGACCGGCTGAAACCGGTTTTGACTGGCTCAAACCGGACTAAAATATGACTGGACCGGCTCAAACCGGATCAATCCAGGCGAGACCGACTCAAACCAATTTTGACTGGATCAAACTGGACTCAAACCCGACCAGCCCGGCTCAAACCGGTTTTGAATGGCTCAAACTGGACTCAAACAGGAACAGACCGGCCCAAACTGTAACAGACCGGCTCAAACCGGCTCAAGCCAGACCAGACCGGCTCAAACTGCCTCAAACCTGACCAGAACATCTCAAACCGGCTTTCAACGCCTCAAACCGTACTCATACGGGTTTTGACCAGATCAAAGCAGGCCAGACCGTCTCCAATCGATTTTGACTGGCTCAAACCGGACTCAAACCGGACTAGACCGGCTCAAACCGGTTTTGAACGGCTCAAACCGGACTCAAACAGGAACAGACCGGCTGAAACCGGACTCAAACAGGGACAGACCGGCTCAAACCGTCTCACACCAGACCAGAATGGCTCAAACCGGCTCAAACCGACCAGAACATCTCAAACCGGTTTTCACCGCTCAAACCGTCTCATACGGGTTTTGACCAGATCAAACCAGGCCAGACCTGCTCAAACCGGTTTTGACCGGCTCAAACTGGACTCAAACCCGACCAGACCGGCTCAAACCAGTTTTGACCGGCTCAAACAGACTCAAACCGGTTTTGACCATATTTATCCGGACCAGACCAGCTCAAAACGGTTTTGACCTCCTCAAACCGGACTCAAACCAGGCCAGACGGGCTCAAACCAGTTTTGACCGGCTCAAACCGGACTCAAACCGGACCAGACCGGCTCAAACCTGTTTCGACTGGCTCAAAAGGACTCAAACCGAACAAACAGGCTCAAACCGGTTTTGACCAGCTGAAACCGGACTCAAACCGGACTAGACCGGCTCACACCGGTTTTGAATGGCTCAAACTGGACTCAAACAGGAACAGACCGGCTCAAACAGTAACAGACCGGCTCAAACCGGCTCAAGCCAGACCAGACCGGCTCAAACTGGCTCAAACCTGACCAGAAAATCTCAAATCGGTTTTCACCGGCTCAAACCGGTCTCATACGGGTTTTGACCAGATCAAACCAGGCCAGACCTCTCCAATCGATTTTGACTGGCTCAAACCGACTCAAACCGACTAGACCGCTCAAACCGGTTTTGAACGGCTCAAACCGGACTCAAACAGGAACAGACAGGCTCAAGCAGGAACAGACCAGCTCAAACCGCTCACACCAGACCAGAACGGCTCAAACCGCTCAAACCGACCAGAACATCTCAAACTGGTTTTCACCGGCTCAAACCGGTCTCATACGGGTTTTGACCAGATCAAACCAGGCCAGACCGGCTCAAACCGGTTTTGACTGGCTGAAACTGACTCAAACCGACCAGACCGGCTCAAACCGGTTTTGACCAGCTCAAAACGGTTTTGACCTGCTCAAACCGACTAAAACATGACTGGACCGGCTCAAACCAGATCAACCCAGACCAGACCGCTCAAACCGGTTTTGACCAGCTCAAACCGGACTCAAACGGGTTTTGACCAAATCAAACCAGGCAAGACTGGCCCAAACCGACTTTGACCGGCTCAAACTGCACTCAAACTCGACCAGCCCGGCTCAAACCGGTTTTGAATTTCTCAAACTGGACTCAAACAGGAACAGACCGGCTCAAACTGTAACAGACCGGCTCAAACCGCTCAAGCCAGACCAGACCGGCTCAAACTGCCTCAAACCTGACCAGAACATCTCAAACCGGCTTTCACCGCCTCAAACCGTACTCATACGGGTTTTGACCAGATCAAAGCAGGCCAGACCGTCTCCAATCGATTTTGACTGGCTCAAACCGGACTCAAACCGGACTAGACCGGCTCAAACCGGTTTTGAACGGCTCAAACGGGACTCAAACAGGAACAGACAGGCTCAAGCAGGAACAGACCAGCTCAAACCGCTCACACCAGACCAGAACGGCTCAAACCGCTCAAACCGACCAGAACATCTCAAACCGGTTTTCACCGCTCAAACCGGTCTCATACGGGTTTTGACCAGATCAAACCAGGCCAGACCGGCTCAAACCGGTTTTGACTGGCTGAAACCGGACTCAAACCGCCCAGACCGGTTTCAATCGGTTTTGACTGGCTCAAACCGGCTCAAACCGCTCAAACCGCTCAAGCCAGACCAGACCGCTCAAACCGGTTTTGACCAGCTCAAACCGACTCAAACGGGTTTTGACCAAATCAAACCAGGCCAGACCGCTCAAACCGGTTTTGACTGGCTGAAACTGACTCAAACCGGCCCAGACCGGTTTCAATCGGTTTTGACAGGCTCAAACAGGACTCAAACCGACCAGACCGGCTCAAACCTGTTTTGACTGGCTCAAAAGGACTCAAACCGGAACAAACAGGCTCAAACCGGTTTTGACCGGCTGAAACCGGACTCAAACCGGACTAGACCGGCTCACACCGGTTTTGAATGGCTCAAACTGACTCAAACAGGAACAGACCGCTCAAACAGTAACAGACCGGCTCAAACCGGCTCAAGCCAGACCAGACCGGCTCAAACTGCCTCAAACCTGACCAGAACATCTCAAACCGGTTTTCACCGCTCAAACCGTACTCATACGGGTTTTGACCAGATCAAACCAGGCCAGACCGCTCCAATCGATTTTGACTGGCTCAAACCGGACTCAAACCGACTAGACCGGCTCAAACCGGTTTTGAACGGCTCAAACCGACTCAAACAGGAACAGACCGGCTCAAACCGGTTTTGACTGGCTGAAACCGACTCAAACCGCCCAGACCGGTTTCAATCGGTTTTGACAGGCTCAAACCGGACAAGACCGGCTCAAACCAGACCAGACCGGCTCAAACCGGTTTTGACTGGCTCAAACCGGACTAAAACATGACTGGACCGGCTCAAACCGGATCAATCCAGGCCAGACCGTCTCCAATCGATTTTGACTGGCTCAAACCGGACTCAAACGGGTTTTGACCAAATCAAACCAGGCCAGACTGGCTCAAACCGATTTTGACCGGCTCAAACTGGACTCAAACCCGACCAGTCCGGCTCAAACCGGTTTTGAATGGCTCAAACTGGACTCAAACAGGAACAGACCGGCTCAAACAGTAACAGACCGGCTCAAACAGGCTCAAGCCAGACCAGACCGGCTCAAACTGCCTCAAACCTGACCAGAACACCTCAAACCGGCTTTCACCGGCTCAAACCGTACTCATACGGGTTTTGACCAAATCAAACCAGGCCAGACGGGCTCAAACCAATTTTGACCGGCTCAAACTGGAATCAAACCCGACCAGACCGGCTCAAACCGGTTTTGACTGGCTCAAACAGACTCAAACTGGTTTTGACCGTATTTTTCCGGACCAGATCAGCTCAAAACGGTTTTGACCTGCTGAAACCGGACTCAAACCAGGCCAGACCGGCTCAAACCGGTTTTGACCGGCTCAAACCGGACTCAAACCGGACTAGACCGGCTCACACCGGTTTTGAATGGCTCAAACTGGACTCAAACATGAACAGACCGGCTCAAACAGTAACAGACCGGCTCAAACCGGCTCAAGCCAGACCAGACCGGCTCAAACTGCCTCAAACCTGACCAGAACATCTCAAACCGGCTTTCACCGGCTCAAACCGGCTCAAACCGTCTCATACGGGTTTTGACCAGATCAAAGCAGGCCAGACCTCTCCAATCGATTTTGACTGGCTCAAACCGGACTCAAACCGACTAGACCGCTCAAACCGGTTTTGAACGGCTCAAACCGGACTCAAACAGGAACAGACCGGCTCAAACAGGAACAGACCAGCTCAAACCGGCTCACACCAGACCAGAACGGCTCAAACCGGCTCAAACCGGACCAGAACATCTCAAACCGGTTTTCACCGGCTCAAACCGGTCTCATACGGGTTTTGACCAGATCAAACCAGGCCAGACCGGCTCAAACCGGTTTTGACCGGCTGAAACCGACTCAAACCGGCCCAGACCGGTTTCAATCGGTTTTGACAGGCTCAAACCGGACCAGACCAGCTCAAACCGAACCAGACCGGCTGAAACCGGTTTTGACTGGCTCAAACCGGACTAAAATATGACTGGACCGGCTCAAACCGGATCAATCCAGGCGAGACCGACTCAAACCAATTTTGACTGGATCAAACTGGACTCAAACCCGACCAGCCCGGCTCAAACCGGTTTTGAATGGCTCAAACTGGACTCAAACAGGAACAGACCGGCCCAAACTGTAACAGACCGGCTCAAACCGGCTCAAGCCAGACCAGACCGGCTCAAACTGCCTCAAACCTGACCAGAACATCTCAAACCGGCTTTCAACGCCTCAAACCGTACTCATACGGGTTTTGACCAGATCAAAGCAGGCCAGACCGTCTCCAATCGATTTTGACTGGCTCAAACCGGACTCAAACCGGACTAGACCGGCTCAAACCGGTTTTGAACGGCTCAAACCGGTCTCTAACAGGAACAGACCGGCTCAAACAGGAACAGACCAGCTCAAACCGTCTCACACCAGACCAGAATGGCTCAAACCGGCTCAAACCGGACCAGAACATCTCAAACCGGTTTTCACCGGCTCAAACCGGTCTCATACGGGTTTTGACCAGATCAAACCAGGCCAGACCTGCTCAAACCGGTTTTGACCGGCTCAAACTGGACTCAAACCCGACCAGACCGGCTCAAACCGGTTTTGACCGGCTCAAACAGACTCAAACCGGTTTTGACCATATTTATCCGGACCAGACCAGCTCAAAACGGTTTAGACCTGCTCAAACCGGACTCAAACCAGGCCAGACCGGTTCAAACCGGTTTTGACCGGCTCAAACCGGACTCAAACCAGACCAGACCGGCTCAAACCTGTTTCGACTGGCTCAAAAAGGACTCAAACCGGAACAAACAGGCTCAAACCGGTTTTGACCAGCTGAAACCGGACTCAAACCGGACTAGACCGGCTCACACCGGTTTTGAATGGCTCAAACTGGACTCAAACAGGAACAGACCGGCTCAAACAGTAACAGACCGGCTCAAACCGGCTCAAGCCAGACCAGACCGGCTCAAACTGGCTCAAACCTGACCAGAACATCTCAAACCGGTTTTCACCGGCTCAAACCGGTCTCATACGGGTTTTGACCAGATCAAACCAGGCCAGACCCTCTCCAATCGATTTTGACTGGCTCAAACCGGACTCAAACCGGACTAGACCGGCTCAAACCGGTTTTGAACGGCTCAAACCGGACTCAAACAGGAACAGACAGGCTCAAGCAGGAACAGACCAGCTCAAACCGGCTCACACCAGACCAGAACGGCTCAAACCGGCTCAAACCGGACCAGAACATCTCAAACTGGTTTTCTCCGGCTCAAACCGGGCTCATAGGGGTTTTGACCAGATCAAACCAGGCCAGACCGGCTCAAACCGGTTTTGACTGGCTGAAACCGGACTCAAACCGGCCCAGACCGGTTTCAATCGGTTTTGACTGGCTCAAACCGGACTAAAACATGACTGGACCGGCTCAAACCAGATCAACCCAGACCAGACCGGCTCAAACCGGTTTTGACCAGCTCAAACCGGACTCAAACGGGTTTTGACCAAATCAAACCAGGCAAGACTGGCCCAAACCGACTTTGACCGGCTCAAACTGCACTCAAACTCGACCAGCCCGGCTCAAACCGGTTTTGAATTTCTCAAACTGGACTCAAACAGGAACAGACCGGCTCAAACTGTAACAGACCGGCTCAAACCGGCTCAAGCCAGACCAGACCGGCTCAAACTGCCTCAAACCTGACCAGAACATCTCAAACCGGCTTTCACCGCCTCAAAACGTACTCATACGGGTTTTGACCAGATCAAAGCAGGCCAGACCGTCTCCAATCGATTTTGACTGGCTCAAACCGGACTCAAACCGGACTAGACCGGCTCAAACCGGTTTTAAACGGCTCAAACGGGACTCAAACAGGAACAGACCGGCTGAAACAGTAACAGACCAGCTCAAACCATCTCACACCAGACCAGAATGGCTCAAACCGGCTCAAACCGGACCAGAACATCTCAAACCTGTTTTCACCGGCTCAAACCGGTCTCATACGGGTTTTGACCAGATCAAACCAGGCCAGACCTGCTCAAACCGGTTTTGACCGGCTCAAACTGGACTCAAACCCGACCAGACCGGCTCAAACCGGTTTTGACCGGCTCAAACAGACTCCAACCGGTTTTGACCATATTTATCCGGACCAGACCAGCTCAAAACGGTTTGGACCTGCTCAAACCGGACTCAAACCAGGCCAGACCGTCTCCAATCGATTTTGACTGGCTCAAACCGGACTCAAACCGGACTAGACCGGCTCAAACTGACTCAAACCCGACCAGCCCGGCTCAAACCGACTCAAACAGGAACAGACCGGCTGAAACCGGTTTTGAATTTCTCAAACTGGACTCAAACAGGAACAGACCGGCTCAAACTGCTCAAACCGGTTTTGACTGGCTCAAACCAGACCAGACCGGCTCAAACTGCTCAAACCGGTTTTGACCAGCTCAAACCGCTCAAGCCAGACCAGACCGCTCAAACCGGCTCAAGCCAGACCAGACCGGCTCAAACTGCCTCAAACCTGACCAGAACATCTCAAACCGGTTTTGAATGGCTCAAACCGGTTTTGACCAGATCAAACCAGGCCAGACTGGCTCAAACCGACTAAAACATGACTGGACCGGCTCAAACCGGCTCAAACCGCTCACACCAGACCAGAACGGCTCAAACCGGTTTTGACCAGCTCAAACCGGCTCACACCAGACCAGACGGCTCAAACCGCTCACACCAGACCAGAACGGCTCAAACCGCTCACACCAGACCAGACGGCTCAAACCGCTCAAACCGGTTTTGACCAGATCAAACCAGGCCAGACTGGCTCAAACTGACTCAAACCGGACTCAAACCAGGCCAGACAGGCTCAAACCGGTTTTGACCGGCTCAAACCGCTCAAACCGGTTTTGACTGGCTCAAACCGGCTCAAACCGGTTTTGACAGGCTCAAACAGGAACAGACCGGCTGAAACCGGTTTTGACCAGCTCAAACCGGTTTTGACCGGCTCAAACAGTAACAGACCAGCTCAAACCGGCTCAAACCGGCTCAAACCTGTTTTGACTGGCTCAAACCAGACTCAAACCGGTTTTGACTGGCTCAAACCGGACCAGACCGGCTCAAACAGTAACAGACCAGCTCAAACCGACTCAAACAGGAACAGACCAGCTCAAACAGACTCAAACCGGTTTTGACTGGCTCAAACCGGTTTTGACCAGCTCAAAACGGTTTTGACCAGATCAAAGCAGGCCAGACCGCTCAAACCGGACTCATACGGGTTTTGACCAGATCAAAGCAGGCCAGACCGCTCAAACCGACTAGACCGGCTCAAACTGGCTCAAACCGGTTTTGACCGGCTGAAACAGTAACAGACCGGCTCAAACTGACTCAAACAGGAACAGACAGGCTCAAACCGACTAGACCGGCTCAAACTGACTCAAACCCGACCAGACCGGCTCAAACGGACTCAAACCGGACTAGACCGGCTCAAACTGTAACAGACCGGCTCAAACTGCTCAAACCGGACAAGACCGGCTCAAACAGGAACAGACCGGCTCAAACTGCTCAAACCGACCAGAACATCTCAAACCGGTTTTGACAGGCTCAAACCGGTTTTGACTGGCTGAAACCGACTCAAACCGGAACAAACAGGCTCAAACCGGACTAGACCGGCTCAAACCAATTTTGACCGGCTCAAACAGACTCAAACCGGTTTTGACCAGCTCAAACCGGCTCAAACCTGTTTTGACTGGCTCAAAAGGACTCAAACCGACTAGACCGGCTCAAACAGGAACAGACCGCTCAAACCGGTTTTCACCAGCTCAAACCGGACCAGAACATCTCAAACCGGTTTGACCAGCTCAAA
>JAKFHT010002917.1:0-12827 GCA_023783455.1 Erythrocebus patas
AAACCGGTTTTGAGCAGCTCAAACCGGACTCAAACAGGAACAGACCGGCTCAAACAGGAACAGACCAGCTCAAACCGGCTCACACCAGACCAGAACGGCTCAAACTGGCTCAAACCAGACCAGAACATCTCAAACCGGTTTTCACCAGCTCAAACCGGACTCAAACGGGTTTTGACCAGATCAAACCAGGCCAGACCGTCTCAATCGATTTTGACTGGCTCAAACCGGACTCAAACCGGACTAGACCGGCTCAAACCTGTTTTGACTGGCTCAAACAGGACTCAAACCGGACTCAAACAGGAACAGACCGGCTCAAACAGGAACAGACCAGCTCAAACCGGCTCACACCAGACCAGAATGGCTCAAACCAGACCAGAATGGCTCAAACCAGCTCAAACCGGACCAGAACATCTCAAACCGGTTTTCACCGGCTCAAACCGGTCTCATACGGGTTTTGACCAGATCAAACCAGGCCAGACCGGCTCAAACCGGTTTTGACTGGCTGAAACCGGACTCAAACCGGCCCAGACCGGTTTCAATCGGTTTTGACAGGCTCAAACCGGACCAGACCGGCTCAAACCGAACCAGACCGGCTGAAACCGGTTTTGACTGGCTCAAACCGGACTAAAACATGACTGGACCGGCTCAAACCGGATCAATCCAGGCCAGACCGGCTCAAACCGGTTTTCACCAGCTCAAACCGGACTCAAACGGGTTTTGACCAAATCAAACCAGGCCAGACCGGCTCAAACCAATTTTGACCGGATCAAACTGGACTCAAACCCGACCAGACCGGCTCAAACCGGTTTTGACCAGCTCAAACCGGACTCAAACGGGTTTTGACCAAGTCAAACCAGGCCAGACCGGCTCAAACCAATTTTGACCGGATCAAACTGGACTCAAACCCGACCAGACCGGCTCAAACCGGTTTTGACCGGCTCAAACAGGCTCAAACCGGTTTTGACCGTATTTATCCGGACCAGATCAGCTCAAAACGGTTTTCACCTCCTCAAACTGGACTCAAACCAGGCCAGACCGGGTCAAACCGGTTTTGACCGGCTCAAACTGGACTCAAACAGGACCTGACCGGCTCAAACCTGTTTTGACTGGCTCAAAAAGGACTCAAACCGGAACAAACAGGCTCAAACCGGTTTTGACCGGCTGAAACCGGACTCAAACTGGACTAGACCGGCTCACACCGGTTTTGAATGGCTCAAACTGGACTCAAACAGGAACAGACCGGCTCAAACAGTATCACACCGGCTCAAACCGGCTCAAGCCAGACCAGAATGGCTCAAACAGGCTCAAACCAGACCAGAACATCTCAAACCGGTTTTCACCGGCTCAAACTGTACTCATAAGGGTTTTGACCAGATCAAACCAGGCCAGACCGTCTCCAATCGATTTTGACTGGCTCAAACCGGACTCAAACCAGACCAGACCGGCTCAAACCGGTTTTGAACAGCTCAAACCGGACTCAAACAGGAACAGACCGGCTCAAACAGGAACAGACCAGCTCAAACCGGCTCACACCAGACCAGAACGGCTCAAACCGGCTCAAACCGGACCAGAACATCTCAAACCGGTTTTCACCGGCTCAAACCGGTCTCATACGGGTTTTGACCAGATCAAACCAGGCCAGACCGGCTCAAACCGGTTTTGACTGGCTGAAACCAGACTCAAACCGGCCCAGACCGGTTTCAATCGGTTTTGACAGGCTCAAACCGGACCAGACCGGCTCAAACCGAACCAGACCGGCTGAAACCGGTTTTGACTGGCTCAAACCGGACTAAAACATGACTGGACGGCTCAAACCGGATCAATCCAGGCCAGACCGGCTCAAACCGGTTTTGACCAGCTCAAACCGGACTCAAACGGTTTTGACCAAATCAAACCAGGCCAGACCGGCTCAAACCAATTTTGACCGGATCAAACTGGACTCAAACCCGACCAGACCGGCTCAAACCGGTTTTGACCGGCTCAAACAGACTCAAACCGGTTTTGACCGTATTTATCCGGACCAGATCAGCTCAAAACGGTTTTGACCTGCTCAAACCAGACTCAAACCAGGCCAGACCGGCTCAAACCGGTTTTGACTGGCTCAAACCGGACTCAAACCGGACCAGACCGCTCAAACCTGTTTTGACTGGCTCAAAAAGGACTCAAACCGGAACAAACAGGCTCAAACCGGTTTTGACCGGCTGAAACCGGACTCAAACCGGACTAGACCGGCTCAAACCGGTTTTGAACGGCTCAAACCGGACTCAAACAGGAACAGACCGGCTCAAACAGGAACAGACCAGCTCAAACCGGTTTCACGGCTCAAACCGGACCAGACCGGCTCAAACCAGACTCAAACCGGACCAGAACATCTCAAACCGGTTTTGACCGGCTCAAACTGGACTCAAACCGGTTTTGACCAGATCAAACCAGGCCAGACCGGCTCAAACCGGTTTTGACCGGCTGAAACCGGACTCAAACCGGCCCAGACCGGTTTCAATCGGTTTTGACAGGCTCAAACCGGACCAGACCGGCTCAAACCGAACCAGACCGGCTGAAACCGGTTTTGACTGGCTCAAACCGGACTAAAACATGACTGGACCGGCTCAAACCGGATCAATCCAGGCCAGACCGGCTCAAACCGGTTTTGACCAGCTCAAACCGGACTCAAACGGGTTTTGACCAAATCAAACCAGGCCAGACCGGCTCAAACCAATTTTGACCGGATCAAACTGGACTCAAACCCGACCAGACCGGCTCAAACCGGTTTTGACCGGCTCAAACAGGACTCAAACCGGTTTTGACCGTATTTATCCGGACCAGATCAGCTCAAAACGGTTTTGACCTGCTCAAACCGGACTCAAACCAGGCCAGACCGGCTCAAACCGGTTTTGACCAGCTCAAACCGGACTCAAACAGGAACAGACCGGCTCAAACCTGTTTTGACTGGCTCAAAAAGGACTCAAACCGGAACAAACAGGCTCAAACCGGTTTTGACCGGCTGAAACCGGACTCAAACTGGACTAGACCGGCTCACACCGGTTTTGAATGGCTCAAACTGGACTCAAACAGGAACAGACCGGCTCAAACAGTATCACACCGGCTCAAACCGGCTCAAGCCAGACCAGAATGGCTCAAACAGGCTCAAACCAGACCAGAACATCTCAAACCGGTTTTCACCGGCTCAAACTGTACTCATAAGGGTTTTGACCAGATCAAACCAGGCCAGACCCTCTCCAATCGATTTTGACTGGCTCAAGCCGGACTCAAACCAGACCAGACCGGCTCAAACCGGTTTTGAATGGCTCACACCGGACTCAAACAGGAACAGACCGGCTCAAACAGGAACAGACCAGCTCAAACCGGCTCACACCAGACCAGAATGGCTCAAACCAGCTCAAACCGGACCAGAACATCTCAAACCGGTTTTCACCGGCTCAAACCGGTCTCATACGGGTTTTGACCAGATCAAACCAGGCCAGACCGGCTCAAACCGGTTTTGACTGGCTGAAACCAGACTCAAACCGGCCCAGACCGGTTTCAATCGGTTTTGACAGGCTCAAACCGGACCAGACCGGCTCAAACCGAACCAGACCGGCTGAAACCGGTTTTGACTGGCTCAAACCGGACTAAAACATGACTGGACCGGCTCAAACCGGATCAATCCAGGCCAGACCGGCTCAAACCGGTTTTGACCAGCTCAAACCGGACTCAAACGGTTTTGACCAAATCAAACCAGGCCAGACCGGCTCAAACCAATTTTGACCGGATCAAACTGGACTCAAACCCGACCAGACCGGCTCAAACCGGTTTTGACCGGCTCAAACAGACTCAAACCGGTTTTGACCGTATTTATCCGGACCAGATCAGCTCAAAACGGTTTTGACCTGCTCAAACCAGACTCAAACCAGGCCAGACCGGCTCAAACCGGTTTTGACCGGCTCAAACCGGACTCAAACCGGACCAGACCGGCTCAAACCTGTTTTGACTGGCTCAAAAAGGACTCAAACCGGAACAAACAGGCTCAAACCGGTTTTGACCGGCTGAAACCGGACTCAAACTGGACTAGACTGGCTCACACCGGTTATGAATGGCTCAAACTGGACTCAAACAGGAACACACCGGCTCAAACAGTATCACACCGGCTCAAACCGGCTCAAGCCAGACCTGAACGGCTCAAACTGGCTCAAACCGGACCAGACCAGCTCAAACCGGTTTTGAACGGCTCAAACCGGACTCAAACAGGAACAGACCGGCTCAAACAGGAACAGACCAGCTCAAACCGGCTCACACCAGACCAGAATGGCTCAAACCGGCTCAAACCGGACCAGAACATCTCAAACCGGTTTTCACCAGCTCAAACCGGTCTCATACGGGTTTTGACCAGATCAAACCAGGCCAGACCGGCTCAAACCGGTTTTGACTGGCTGAAACCAGACTCAAACCGGCCCAGACCGGTTTCAATCGGTTTTGACAGGCTCAAACCGGACCAGACCGCTCAAACCGAACCAGACCGGCTGAAACCGGTTTTGACTGGCTCAAACCGGACTAAAACATGACTGGACCGGCTCAAACCGGATCAATCCAGGCCAGACCGGCTCAAACCGGTTTTGACCGGCTGAAACCGGACTCAAACCGGCCCAGACCGGTTTCAATCGGTTTTGACAGGCTCAAACCGGACTAGACCGGCTCAAACCGGTTTTGACGGCTCAAACTGGCTCAAACCGGACTCAACCAGGAACAGACCGGCTCAAACCGAACCAGACTGGTGGAACCCGGTTTTGACTGGCTCAAACCGGACTAAAACATGACTGGACCGGCTCAAACCAGACTCAAACCAGGCCAGACCGGCTCAAACCGGTTTTGACCAGCTCAAACCGGACTCAAACGGGTTTTGACCAAATCAAACCAGGCCAGACCGGCTCAAACCAATTTTGACCGGCTCAAACTGGACTCAAACCCGACCAGACCGGCTCAAACCGGTTTTGACCGTATTTATCCGGACCAGATCAGCTCAAAACGGTTTTGACCTGCTCAAACCGGTTTTGACTGGCTCAAACCAGACCAGACCGGCTCAAACAGTAACAGACCAGCTCAAACCGCTCAAACCGGACCAGACCGGCTCAAACCTGTTTTGACTGGCTCAAAAAGGACTCAAACCGGAACAAACTGGCTCAAACCGGTTTTGACCGGCTGAAACGGACTCAAACCGGACTAGACCGGCTCACACCGGTTTTGAATGGCTCAAACTGGACTCAAACAGGAACAGACCGGCTCAAACAGTAACAGACCAGCTCAAACCGGCTCAAGCCAGACCAGACCGGCTCAAACTGGCTCAAACCAGACCAGAACATCTCAAACCGGTTTTCACCGGCTCAAACCGGACTCAAACGGTTTTGACCAGATCAAACCAGGCCAGACCGTCTCCAATCGATTTTGACTGGCTCAAACCGGACTCAAACCGGACTAGACCGGCTCAAACCGGTTTTGAACGGCTCAAACCGGACTCAAACAGGAACAGACCGGCTCAAACAGGAACAGACCAGCTCAAACCGGTTTTCACCGGCTCAAACCAGACCAGAATGGCTCAAACCGGCTCAAACGGACCAGAACATCTCAAACCGGTTTTCACCGGCTCAAACCGGTCTCATACGGGTTTTGACCAGATCAAACCAGGCCAGACCGGCTCAAACCGGTTTTGACCGGCTCAAACAGACTCAAACCGGTTTTGACCGTATTTATCCGGACCAGATCAGCTCAAAACGGTTTTGACCTGCTCAAACCAGACTCAAACCAGGCCAGACCGGCTCAAACCGGTTTTGACTGGCTCAAACCGGACTCAAACCGGACCAGACCGGCTCAAACCTGTTTTGACTGGCTCAAAAAGGACTCAAACCGGTTTTGAACGGCTCAAACCGGCTCAAACCGGTTTTGACCGGCTGAAACCGGACTCAAACTGGACTAGACTGGCTCACACCGGTTTTGAATGGCTCAAACTGGACTCAAACAGGAACAGACCGGCTCAAACAGTATCACACCGGCTCAAACCGGCTCAAGCCAGACCAGAACGGCTCAAACTGGCTCAAACCAGACCAGAACATCTCAAACCGGTTTTCACGGCTCAAACCGGACTCAAACGGTTTTGACCAGATCAAACCAGGCCAGACCGGCTCAAACCGGTTTTGACTGGCTCAAACTGGACTCAAACCGGACCAGACCGGCTCAAACCGTTTTGACCGGCTCAAACCGGTTTTGACTGGCTCAAACCAGAACAGACCGGCTCAAACAGGAACAGACCAGCTCAAACCGGCTCACACCAGACCAGAATGGCTCAAACTGGCTCAAACCGGACCAGAACATCTCAAACCGGTTTTCACCGGCTCAAACCGGTCTCATACGGGTTTTGACCAGATCAAACCAGGCCAGACCGGCTCAAACCGGTTTTGACTGGCTGAAACCAGACTCAAACCGGCCCAGACCGGTTTCAATCGGTTTTGACAGGCTCAAACCGGACCAGACCGGCTCAAACCGAACCAGACCGGCTGAAACCGGTTTTGACTGGCTCAAACCGGACTAAAACATGACTGGACCGGCTCAAACCGGATCAATCCAGGCCAGACCGGCTCAAACCGGTTTTGACCAGCTCAAACCGGACTCAAACGGGTTTTGACCAAATCAAACCAGGCCAGACCGGCTCAAACCAATTTTGACCGGATCAAACTGGACTCAAACCCGACCAGACCGGCTCAAACCGGTTTTGACCGGCTCAAACAGACTCAAACCGGTTTTGACCGTATTTATCCGGACCAGATCAGCTCAAAACGGTTTTGACCTGCTCAAACCAGACTCAAACCAGGCCAGACCGGCTCAAACCGGTTTTGACCGGCTCAAACCGGACTCAAACGGACCAGACCGGCTCAAACCTGTTTTGACTGGCTCAAAAAGGACTCAAACCGGAACAAACAGGCTCAAACCGGTTTTGACCGGCTGAAACCGGACTCAAACTGGACTAGACTGGCTCACACCGGTTTTGAATGGCTCAAACTGGACTCAAACAGGAACAGACCGGCTCAAACAGTATCACACCGGCTCAAACCGGCTCAAGCCAGACCAGAACGGCTCAAACTGGCTCAAACCAGACCAGAACATCTCAAACCGGTTTTCACTGGCTCAAACCGGTCTCATACGGGTTTTGACCAGATCAAACCAGGCCAGACCGGCTCAAACCGGTTTTGACTGGCTCAAACCGGACTCAAACCGGACCAGACCGGCTCAAACCGGTTTTGAACGGCTCAAACCGGACTCAAACAGGAACAGACCGGCTCAAACAGGAACAGACCAGCTCAAACCGGCTCACACCAGACCAGAACGGCTCAAACTGGCTCAAACCAGCTCAAACCGGACAAGAACATCTCAAACCGGTTTTCAACGGCTCAAACCGGACTCATACGTGTTTTGACCAGATCAAACCAGGCCAGACCGGCTCAAACCGGTTTTGACTGGCTGAAACCAGACTCAAACCGGCCCAGACCGGTTTCAATCGGTTTTGACAGGCTCAAACCGGACCAGACCGGCTCAAACCGAACCAGACCGGCTGAAACCGGTTTTGACTGGCTCAAACCGGACTAAAACATGACTGGACCGGCTCAAACCGGATCAATCCAGGCCAGACCGGCTCAAACCGGTTTTGACCAGCTCAAACCGGACTCAAACGGGTTTTGACCAAATCAAACCAGGCCAGACCGGCTCAAACCAATTTTGACCGGATCAAACTGGACTCAAACCCGACCAGACCGGCTCAAACCGGTTTTGACCGGCTCAAACAGACTCAAACCGGTTTTGACCGTATTTATCCGGACCAGATCAGCTCAAAACGGTTTTGACCTGCTCAAACCAGACTCAAACCAGGCCAGACCGGCTCAAACCGGTTTTGACCGGCTCAAACCGGACTCAAACCGGACCAGACCGGCTCAAACCTGTTTTGACTGGCTCAAAAAGGACTCAAACCGGAACAAACAGGCTCAAACCGGTTTTGACCGGCTGAAACCGGACTCAAACTGGACTAGACTGGCTCACACCGGTTTTGAATGGCTCAAACTGGACTCAAACAGGAACAGACCGGCTCAAACAGTATCACACCGGCTCAAACCGGATCAAGCCAGGCCAGAACGGCTCAAACTGGCTCAAACTGGACCACAACATCTCAAACCGGTTTTCACCGGCTCAAACTGTACTCATAAGTGTTTTGACCAGATCAAACCAGGCCAGACCGTCTCCAATCGATTTTGACTGGCTCAAACCGGACTCAAACCAGAACAGACCGGCTCAAACCGGTTTTGACCAGCTCAAACGGACTCAAACAGGAACAGACCGGCTCAAACAGGAACAGACCAGCTCAAACCGGCTCACACCAGACCAGAACGACTCAAACTGGCTCAAACCAGACCAGAACATCTCAAACCGGTTTTCACCGGCTCAAACCGTACTCATACGGGTTTTGACCAGATCAAACCAGGCCAGATCGTCTCCAATCGATTTTGACTGGCTCAAACAGGACTCAAACCGGACTAGACCGGCTCAAACCTGTTTTGACTGGCTCAAAAAGGACTCAAACCGGACTCAAACAGGAACAGACCGGCTCAAACAGGAACAGACCAGCTCAAACCGGCTCACACCAGACCAGAATGGCTCAAACCAGCTCAAACCGGACCAGAACATCTCAAACCGGTTTTCACCGGCTCAAACCGGTCTCATACGGGTTTTGACCAGATCAAACCAGGCCAGACCGGCTCAAACCGGTTTTGACTGGCTGAAACCGGACTCAAACCGGCCCAGACCGGTTTCAATCGGTTTTGACAGGCTCAAACCGGACCAGACCGGCTCAAACCGAACCAGACCGGCTGAAACCGGTTTTGACTGGCTCAAACCGGACTAAAACATGACTGACCGGCTCAAACCGCTCAAACCGGATCAATCCAGGCCAGACCGGCTCAAACCGGTTTTGACCAGCTCAAACCGGACTCAAACGGGTTTTGACCAAATCAAACCAGGCCAGACCGGCTCAAACCAATTTTGACCGGCTCAAACTGGACTCAAACCCGACCAGACCGGCTCAAACCGGTTTTGACCAGCTCAAACGGACTCAAACCGGTTTTGACCAGATTTATCCGGACCAGATCAGCTCAAAACGGTTTTGACCTGCTCAAACCGGACTCAAACCAGGCCAGACCGGCTCAAACCGGTTTTGAACGGCTCAAACCGGACTCAAACCGGACCAGACCGGCTCAAACCTGTTTTGACTGGCTCAAAAAGGACTCAAACCGGAACAAACAGGCTCAAACCGGTTTTGACCGGCTGAAACCGGACTCAAACTGGACTAGACCGGCTCAAACCGGTTTTGAACGGCTCAAACCGGTTTTGACTGGCTCAAACAGGAACAGACCGGCTCAAACAGGAACAGACCAGCTCAAACCGGCTCACACCAGACCAGAATGGCTCAAACCGGACTCAAACCGGACCAGAACATCTCAAACCGGTTTTCACCGGCTCAAACCGGTCTCATACGGGTTTTGACCAGATCAAACCAGGCCAGACCGGCTCAAACCGGTTTTGACCGGCTGAAACCGGACTCAAACCGGCCCAGACCGGTTTCAATCGGTTTTGACAGGCTCAAACCGGACCAGACCGGCTCAAACCGAACCAGACCGGCTGAAACCGGTTTTGACTGGCTCAAACCGGACTAAAACATGACTGGACCGGCTCAAACCGGATCAATCCAGGCCAGACCGGCTCAAACCGGTTTTGACCAGCTCAAACCGGACTCAAACGGGTTTTGACCAAATCAAACCAGGCCAGACCGGCTCAAACCAATTTTGACCGGCTCAAACTGGACTCAAACCCGACCAGACCGGCTCAAACCGGTTTTGACCAGCTCAAACCGGACTCAAACGGGTTTTGACCATATTTATCCGGACCAGATCAGCTCAAAACGGTTTTGACCTGCTCAAACCGGACTCAAACAGGACCAGACCGGCTCAAACCTGTTTTGACTGGCTCAAAAAGGACTCAAACCGGAACAAACAGGCTCAAACCGGTTTTGACCGGCTGAAACCGGACTCAAACTGGACTAGACCGGCTCACACCGGTTTTGAATGGCTCAAACTGGACTCAAACAGGAACAGACCGGCTCAAACAGTATCACACCGGCTCAAACCGGTTCAAGCCAGACCTGAACGGCTCAAACTGGCTCAAACCGGACCAGAACATCTCAAACCGGTTTTCACCGGCTCAAACTGTACTCATAAGGGTTTTGACCAGATCAAACCAGGCCAGACCGTCTCCAATCGATTTTGACTGGCTCAAACGGACTCAAACCGGACTCAAACGGACCAGACCGGCTCAAACCGGTCTCATACGGGTTTTGACCAGATCAAACCAGGCCAGACTGCTCAAACCGGACCAGACCGGCTCAAACAGGAACAGACCAGCTCAAACCGGCTCACACCAGACCAGAATGGCTCAAACCGGCTCAAACCGGACCAGAACATCTCAAACCGGTTTTCACCGGCTCAAACCGGTCTCATACGGGTTTTGACCAGATCAAACCAGGCCAGACCGGCTCAAACCGGTTTTGACTGGCTGAAACCAGACTCAAACCGGCCCAGACCGGTTTCAATCGGTTTTGACAGGCTCAAACCGGACCAGACCGGCTCAAACCGAACCAGACCGGCTGAAACCGGTTTTGACTGGCTCAAACCGGACTAAAACATGACTGGACCGGCTCAAACCGGATCAATCCAGGCCAGACCGGCTCAAACCGGTTTTGACCGGCTGAAACCGGACTCAAACCGGCCCAGACCGGTTTCAATCGGTTTTGACAGGCTCAAACCGGACTCAAACGGACCAGACCGGCTCAAACCGGTTTTGAATGGCTCAAACCGACTCAAACAGGAACAGACCGGCTCAAACAGGAACAGACCAGCTCAAACCGGCTCACACCAAACCAGAACGGCTCAAACCGGCTCAAACCGGACCAGAACATCTCAAACCGGTTTTCACCGGCTCAAACCGGTCTCATACGGGTTTTGACCAGATCAAACCAGGCCAGACCGGCTCAAACCGGTTTTGACTGGCTGAAACCAGACTCAAACCGGCCCAGACCGGTTTCAATCGGTTTTGACAGGCTCAAAACGGACCAGACCGGCTCAAACCGAACCAGACCGGCTGAAACCGGTTTTGACTGGCTCAAACCGGACTAAAACATGACTGGACCGGCTCAAACCAGACTCAAACCAGGCCAGACCGGCTCAAACCGGTTTTGACCAGCTCAAACCGGACTCAAACGGGTTTTGACCAAATCAAACCAGGCCAGACCGGCTCAAACCAATTTTGACCGGATCAAACTGGACTCAAACCCGACCAGACCGGCTCAAACCGGTTTTGACCGGCTCAAACAGACTCAAACCGGTTTTGACCGTATTTATCGGACCAGATCAGCTCAAAACGGTTTTGACCAGCTCAAACCGGCTCAAACCTGTTTTGACTGGCTCAAACCGACTCAAACAGGAACAGACCAGCTCAAACCGGTTTTGACTGGCTCAAACCGGCTCAAACCTGTTTTGACTGGCTCAAACCGGTTTTCACTGGCTCAAACCAGACTCAAACCGGTTTTGACCTGCTCAAACCGGTTTCACGGCTCAAACCGGCTCAAACCGGTTTTGACTGGCTCAAACTGGCTCAAACGGACTCAAACGGTTTTGACCAGCTCAAACCGACTAGACCGGCTCAAACCTGTTTTGACTGGCTCAAAAGGACTCAAACCGACCAGAATATCTCAAACCGGTTTTCACCGGCTCAAACTGGCTCAAACCAGACTCAAACCGTTTTGACTGGCTGAAACGGACTCAAACGGTTTTGACCTGCTCAAACCGGTTTTCACTGGCTCAAACCGGTTTTGACAGCTCAAACCGGTTTTGACTGGCTCAAAAGGACTCAAACCGGTTTCACGGCTCAAACCGGCTCACACCGGTTTTGAATGGCTCAAACTGGCTCAAACGGACTCAAACGGTTTTGACCAGCTCAAACCGACTAGACCGGCTCAAACCGTTTTGACTGGCTCAAAAGGACTCAAACCGACCAGAATATCTCAAACCGGTTTTCACCGGCTCAAACTGGCTCAAACCGGTTTTGACAGCTCAAACCGGTTTTGACCGCTGAAACCGGTTTTGACTGGCTCAAACCGGTTTTGACCTGCTCAAACCGGTTTTCACTGGCTCAAACCAGACTCAAACCGGTTTTCACTGGCTCAAACCGGTTTCACGGCTCAAACCGGCTCAAACCGGTTTTGAATGGCTCAAACTGGCTCAAACGGACTCAAACGGTTTTGACCAGCTCAAACCGACTAGACCGGCTCAAACCTGTTTTGACTGGCTCAAAAGGACTCAAACCGACCAGAATATCTCAAACCGGTTTTCACCGGCTCAAACTGGACTCAAACCGGTTTTGACTGGCTGAAACGGACTCAAACGGTTTTGACCTGCTCAAACCGGTTTTCACTGGCTCAAACCAGACTCAAACCGGTTTTCACTGGCTCAAACCGGCTCAAACCGGTTTCACGGCTCAAACCGGCTCACACCGGTTTTGAATGGCTCAAACTGGCTCAAACGGACTCAAACCGGTTTTGACAGCTCAAACCGGTTTTGACAGCTCAAACCGGTTTTGACTGGCTCAAAAGGACTCAAACCGACCAGAATATCTCAAACCGGTTTTCACCGCTCAAACCGACTCAAACAGGAACAGACCAGCTCAAACCGGTTTTGACCGCTGAA
>JAKFHT010002918.1:0-12826 GCA_023783455.1 Erythrocebus patas
TGGTAAAGTGATATTTGGAAGCCCTTTGAGGGTATGGTGAAAAAGGAAATATCTTCCGTTAAAAAGTGGAAAGAAATTTTCTGAGAAACTGCTTTATGTTCTGTTAATTCATCTCACAGAGTTACAGCTTTCCACTCCAGAAGCCTTTCGCTAAGACTGTTCTTGTGGAATTTGCAAAGTGATATTTGGAAGCTCTTAGAGGGCTATGGTGAAAAAGGAAATATCTTCCGTTAAAAACTGGAAAGAAACTTTCTGAGAAACTGCTTGGTTTTCTGTTAATTCATTTCGGAGAGTTACATCTTTCCTAAAAGAAGCCTTTCGCTAAGGCTGTTCTTCTTGAATTTGCAAAGTGATATTTGGAAGCCCATAGAGGGCGATGTTGAAAAAGGAAATATCTTCCGTTAAAAACTGGAAAGAAGCTTTCTGAGAAACTGCTTTGTGTTCTGTTAATTCATCTCACAGAGTTACATCTTTCCCTTCAAGAAGCCTTTCGCTAAGACTCTTCTTTTGGAATTGGCAAAGTGATATTTGGAAGCCCATAGAGGACTATGGTGAAAAAGGAAATATCTTCCGTTAAAAACTGGAAAGAGCTTTCTGAGAAACTGCTTTGTGTTCTGTTAATTCATCTCAAGAGTTACAGCTTTCACTTCAAGAAGCCTTTCGATAAGGCTGTTCTTGTGGAATTTGCAAAGTGATATTTGGAAGCCCATAGAGGGCTATGGGGAAAAGGAAATATCTTCCATTAAAAACTGGAAAGAAGGTTTCTGAGAAACTGCTTTGTGTTCTGTTAATTCATCTCACAGAGTTACAGCTTTCACTCAAGAAGCCTTTCGCTAAGGCTTTTCTTGTGGAAGTGGCAAAGTGATATTTGGAAGCCCATAGAGGGCTGTGGTGAAAAAGGAAATAACTTCCGATAAAAATTGGAAAGAAGCTTTCTGAGAAACTGCTTTGTGTTCTGTTAATTCATCTCACAGAGTTACAGCTTTCACTTCAAGAAGCCTTTCGGTAAGGCTGTTCTTGGGGAAGTGGCAAAGAGATATTTGGAAGCCCATAGAGGGCTATGGTGAAAAAGGAAATAACTTCCGTTAAAAACTGGAAAGAAACTTTCTGAGAACCTGCTTTGTGTTCTCTTAATTCATCTCACAAAGGAACACCTTTCCCTTCAAGAAGCCTTTCGCTAAGGCTGTTCTTTTGGAATTGGCAAAGTGATATTTGGAAGCCCATAGAGGGCTATGGTGAAAAAGGAAATATCTTCCGTTAAAAACTGGAAAGAAGCTTTCTGAGAAACTGCTTTGTGTTCTGTTAATTCATCTCATAGAGTTCCACCTTTCCACTCTGGAAGCCTTTAGCTAAGACTGTTCTTGAGGAATTTGCAAAGTGATATTTGCAAGGCCATAGAGGGCTATGGTGAAAAAGGAAATATCTTCCGTTAAAAATGGAAAGAAGCTTTCTGAGAAACTGCTTTGTGTTCTGTTAATTCATCTCACAGTGTTCCGTCTTTCCCTTCAAGAAGCCTTTCGCTACGGCTGTTCTTTTGGAATTGGCAAAGTGATATTTGGAAGCCCTTAGAGGGCTATGGTGAAAAAGGAAATATCTTCCGTTAAAAACTGGAAAGAAGCTTTCTGAGAAACTGCTTTGTTTTCTGTTAATTCGTCTCATAGAGTTACACCTTTCCACTCTATAAGCCTGTCGCTAAGACTGTTCTTGTGGAAATTGCAAAGTGATATTTGCAAGGCCATAGAGGGGTATGGTGAAAAAGGAAATATCTTCCGTTAAAAACTGGAAAGAAGCTTTCTGAGAAACTGCTTTGTGTTCTGTTATTTCATCTCACAGAGTTACATTTTTTCGCTTCAAGAAGCCTTTCGATAAGTCTGTTATTGTGGAAATTGCAAAGTGATATTTGGAAGCCCATAGAGGGCTATGGTGAAAAAGGAAATATCTTCCGTTAAAAACTGGAAAGAAGCTTTCTGAGAAACTGCTTTGTGTTCTGTTAATTCGTCTCATAGAGTTACACCTTTCCACTCTAGAAGCCTGTCGCTAAGACTGTTCTTGTGGAATTTGCAAAGTGATATTTGCAAGGACATAGAGGGCTATGGTGAAAAAGGAAATATCTTCCGTTAAAAACTGGAAAGAAGCTTTCTGAGAAACTGCTTTGTGTTCTGTTAATCCATCTCACACAGTTACAGCTTTCCCTTCAAGAAGCCTTTCGATAAGGCTATTGTTGTGGAATTTAAAAAGTGATATTTGGAAGGCCCTAGAGGGCTATGGTGAAAAAGGAAATATCTTCCGTTAAAAACTGGAAAGAAGCTTTCTGAGAAACTGCTTTGTGTTCTGTTAATTCATCTCACAGAGTTACAGCTTTCCACTCTAGAAGCCTGTCGCTAAGACTGTTCTTGTGGAATTTGCAAAGTGATATTTGCAAGGCCATAGAGGGCTATGGTGAAAAAGGAAATATCTTCCGTTAAAAACTGGAAAGAAGCTTTCTGAGAAACTGCTTTGTGTTCTGTTATTTCATCTCACAGAGTTACATTTTTCCCTTCAAGAAGCCTTTCGATAAGTCTGTTATTGTGGAATTTGCAAAGTGATATTTGGAAGCCCATAGAGGGCTATGGTGAAAAAGGAAATATCTTCCGTTAAAAACTGGAAAGAAGCTTTCTGAGAAACTGCTTTGTGTTCTGTTAATCCATCTCACACAGTTACAGCTTTCCCTTCAAGAAGCCTTTCGCTAAGGCTATTCTTGTGGAATTTAAAAAGTGATATTTGGAAGGCCCTAGAGGGCTATGGTGAAAAAGGAAATATCTTCCGTTAAAAAATGGAAAGAAGCTTTCTGAGAAACTGCTTTGTGTTCTGTTAATTCATCTCACAGTGTTCCGTCTTCCCTTCAAGAAGCCTTTCGCTAAGGCTGTTCTTTTGGAATTGGCAAAGTGATATTTGGAAGCCCATAGAGGGCTATGGTGAAAAAGGAAATATCTTCCGTTAAAAACTGGAAAAAAGCTTTCTGAGAAACTGCTTTGTGTTCTGTTAATTCATCTCATAGAGTTCCACCATTCCACTCTGGAAGCCTTTAGCTAAGACTGTTCTTGAGGAATTTGCAAAGTGATATTTGCAAGGCCATAGAGGGCGATGGTGAAAAATTAAGTATCTTCCATTAAAAAATGGAAAGAAGCTTTCTGAGAAACTGCTTTGTGTTCTGTTAATTCATCTCACACAGTTACAGCTTTCCCATCCAGAAGCCTTTCGCTAAGGCTGTTCTTGTGGAATTTGCAAAGTGATATTTAGAAGCCTATAGAGGGCTATGGTGAAAAAGGAAATATCTTCCGTTAAAAACTGGAAAGAAGCTTTCTGAGAAACTGCTTTTTCTTCTGTTAATTCATCTCACCGAGTTGCATCTTTCCTTTCAAGAAGCCTTTCGCTAAGGCTGTTATTTTGGAACTGGCAAATTGATATTTGGAAGCCCGTAGAGGGCTATGGTGAAAAAGGAAATATCTTCCGTCAAAAACTGGAAAGAAGTTTTCTGAGAAACTGCTTTGTGTTCTGTTATTTCGTCTCAGAGAGTTACATCTTTTCCTTCAAAAAGCCTTTCGCTAAGGCTGTTCTTTTGGAATTTGCAAAGTGATATTTGCAAGGCCATAGAGGGCTATGGTGAAAAAGGAAATATCTTCCATGAAAAAGTGGAAGAATCTTTCTGAGAAACTGCTTTGTGTTCTGTTAATTCATCTCAGAGAGTTACAGCTTTGCCCTCAAGAAGCCTTTCGCTAAGACTCTTCTTGTGGAATTTGCAAAGTGATATTTGGAAGCCCATAGACGTCAATGGAGAAAAAGGAAATATCTTCCATTACAAACTGGAAAGAAGCTTTCTGAGAAACGGCTCTTTGTTCTGTTAATTCATCTCACAGAGTTACAGCTTTCCCTTCAAGAAGCCTTTCACTAAGGCTGTTCTTGTGGAATTGGCAAAGTGATATTTGGAAGGCCACAGAGGGCTATGGTGAAAAAGGAAATAACTTCCGTTAAAAACTGGAAAGAAGCTTTCTGAGAAACTGCTTTGTGTTCTGTTAATTCATCTCACAGTTTTGTGTCTTTCCCTTCAAGAAGCCTTTCGCTAAGGCTGTTCTTTTGGAATTGGCAAAGTGATATTTGGAAGCCCATAGGGGGCTATGGTGAAAAAGGAAATAACTTCCCTTAAAAACTGGAAAGAAGCTGTCTGAGAAACTGCTTTGTGTTCTGTTAATTCATCTCACAGAGTTACAGCTTTCAACTCAAGAAACCTTTCACTAAGACTGTTCTTGTGGAATTTGCAAAGTGATATTTGAAGCCCATAGAGGCTATGGTGAAAAGGAAATATCTTCCGTTAAAAACTGGAAAGAAGTTTTCTGAGAAACTGCTTTGTGTTCTGTTAATTCATCTCAGAGAGTTACATCTTTCCCTTCAAGAAGCCTTTCGCTAAGGCTGTTCTTGTGGAATTTGCAAAGTGATATTTGGAAGGCCTTAGAGGGCTATGGTAAAAAAGGAAATATCTTCCGTTAAAAACTGGAAAGAAGCTTTCTGAGAAACTGCTTTGTGTTCTGTTATTTCATCTCACAGAGTTACATCTTTCCCTTCAAGAAGCCTTTCGATAAGTCTGTTCTTATGGAATTGGCAATGTGATATTTGGAAGCCCATAGAGGGCTATGGTGAAAAAGGAAATATCTTCCGTTAAAAACTGGAAAGAAGCTTTCTGAGAAACTGCTTTGTGTTCTGTTAATTCGTCTCACAGAGTTACAGCTTTCCACTCAAGAAGCCTGTCGCTAAGACTGTTCTTGTGGAATTTGCAAAGTGATATTTGCAAGGCCATAGAGGGCTATGGTGAAAAAGGAAATATCTTCCGTTAAAAACTGGAAAGAAGCTTTCTGAGAAACTTCTCTGTGTTCTGTTAATTCGTCTCACAGAGTTACATCTTTCCCTTCAAGAGGCCTTTCGCTAAGGCTGTTCTTGTGGAATTGGCAAAGGCATATTTGGAAGCCCATAGAGGGCTATGGTGAAAAAGGAAATATCTTCCGTTAAAAACTGGAAAGAAGCTTTCTGAGAAACTGCTCCGTGTTCTGTTAATTCATCTCACAGAATTCCATCTTTCCCTTCAAGAAGCCTTTCGCTAAGGCTGTTCTTGTGGAATTGGCAAAGGGATATTTGGAAGCCCATACAGTGCTATGGTGAAAAAGGAAATATCTTCCGTTCAAAACTGGAAAGAAGCTTTCTGAGAAACTGCTGTGTGTTCTGTTAATTGATCTCACAGAGTTACATCTTTCCCTTTAAGAAGCCTTTCGCTAAGGCTGTTCTTGTGGAATTGGCAAAGGGATATTTGGAAGCCCACAGAGGGCTATGGTGGAAAAGGAAATATCTTCCGTTCAAAACTGGAAAGCTTTCTGGGATACTGCTCTGCGTTCTATTACTTCATCTCACAGAGTTACATCTTTCCCTTCAAGAAGCCTTTCGCTAAGGCTGTTCTTGTGGAATTGCAAAGTGATATTTGGAAGCCCATACAGGGCTATGGTGAAAAAGGAAATATCTTCCGTTCAAAACTGGAAAGAAGCTTTTTGAGAAACTGCTCCGTGTTCTGTTAATTCATATCACAGAGTTCCATCTTTCCCTTCAAGAAGCCTTTCGCTAAGGCTATTCTTGTGGAATTGGCAAAGGGATATTTGGAAGCCCATAGAGGGCTATGGTGAAAAAGGAAATATCTTCCGTTCAAAACTGGTAAGAAGCTTTCTGAGGGACTTCTCTGTGTTCTGTTAATTCGTCTCACAGAGTTACATCTTTCCCTTCAAGAGGCCTTTCGCTAAGGCTGTTCTTGTGGAATTGGCAAAGGGGTATTTGGAAGCCCATAGAGGGCTATGGTGAAAAAGGAAATATCTTCCGTTCAAAACTGGAAAGAATCTTTCTGAGAACCTGCTCCATGTTCTGTTAATTCATCTCACAGAGTTATATCTTTCCCTTCAAGAAGCCTTTCGCTAAGGCTGTTCTTGTGGAATTGGCAAAGTGATATTTGGAAGCCCATAGAGGGCTATGGTGAAAAAGGAAATATCTTCCGTTCAAAAATGGAAAGAATCTTTCTGAGAAACTGCTCTGTGTTCTGTTAATTCATCTCACAGAGTTACATCTTTCCCTTCAAGAAGCCTTTCGCTAAGGCTGTTCTTGTGGAATTGGCAAAATGATATTTGGAAACCCATAGAGTGCTACGGTGAAAAAGGAAATATCTTCCGTTCGAAATTGGAAAGAAACTTTCTGAGAAACTGCTCTGTGTTCTGTTACTTCATCTCACAGAGTTACATCTTTCCCTTCAAGAAGCCTTTCGCTAAGGCTGTTCTTGTGGAATTGGAAAAATGATATTTGGAATCTCATAGAGGGCTATGGTGAAAAAGGAAATATCTTCCGTTCAAAACTGGAAAGAAGCTTTCTGAGAAACTGCTCTGTGTTCTGTTACTTCATCTCACAGAGTTACATCTTTCCCTTCAAGAAGCCTTTCGCTAAGGCTGTTCTTGTGGAATTGGCAAAGGGATATTTGGAAGCCCATACAGGGCTATGGTGAAAAAGGAAATATCTTCCGTTCAAAACTGGAAAGAAGCTTTCTGAGAAACTGCTCTGTGTTCTGTTAATTCCTCTCACAGAGTTACATCTTTCCCTTCAAGAAGCCTTTCTCTAAGGCTGTTCTTGTGGAATTGGCAAAGGTATATTTGGAAGCCCATAGAGGGCTATGCTGAAAAAGGTAATATCTTCCGTTCGAAACTGGAAAGAAGCTTTCTGAGAAACTGCTCCATGTTCTTTTAATTCATCTCAGAGAGTTACATCTTTCCCTTCAAGAAGCCTTTCGCTAAGGCTGTTCTTGTGGAATTGACAAAGTGATATTTGGAAGCCCATAGAGTGCTATGGTGAAAAAGGAAATATCTTCCGTTCAAATCTAAAAGAAGCTTTCTGAGAAACTGCCCTGTGTTCTGTTAATTCAACTCACAGAGTTACATCTTTCCCTTCAAGAATCCTTTCGCTAAGGCGGTTCTTGTAGAATTGGCAAAGGCATATTTGGAAGCCCATAGAGGGCTATGGTGAAAAAGGAAATATCTTCCGTTCAAAACTGGAAAGAAGCTTTCTGAGAAACTGCTCTGGGTTCTGTTACTTCATCTCACAGAGTTACATCTTTCCCTTCAAGAAGACTTTCGCTAAGGCTGTTCTTGTGGAATTGGCAAAGTGATATTTGGAAGCCCATAGAGGGCTATGGTGAAAAAGGAAATATCTTCCGTTAAAAACTGGAAAGAAGCTTTCTGAGAAACTGCTCTGTGTTCTGTTACTTCATCTCACAGAGTTACATCTTTCCCTTCAAGAAGCCTTTCGCTAAGGCTGTTCTTGTGGAATTGGCAAAGGGATATTTGGAAGCCCATACAGGGCTATGGTGAAAAAGGAAATATCTTCCGTTCAAAACGGAAAAGAAGCTTTCTGAGAAACTGCTCTGTGTTCTGTTAATTCATCTCACAGAGTTCCATGTTTCCCTTCAAGAAGCCTTTCGCTAAGGCTGTTCTTGTGGAATTGGCAAAGGGATATTTGGAAGCCCATAGAAGGCTACGCTCAAAAAGGAAATACATTCCGTTCAAAACTGAAAAGAAGCTTTCTGAGAAACTGCTCTGTGTTCTGTTAATTCATCTCACAGAGTTACATCTTTCCCTTCAAGAAGCCTTTCGCTAAGGCTGTTCTTTTGGAATTGGGAAAGGGATATTTGGAAGCCCATAGAGGGCTATGGTGAAAAAGGAAATATCTTCCCTTCAAAACTGGAAAGAAGGTTTCTGAGAAACTGCTCTGTGTTCTGTTACTTCATCTCACAGAGTTACATCTTTCCCTTCAAGAAGCCTTTCGCTAAGGCTGTTCTTGTGGAATTGGCAAAGAGATATTTGGAAGCCCATAGAGGGCTATGGTGAAAAAGGAAATATCTTCCGTTAAAAACTGGAAAGAAGCTTTCTGAGAAACTCCTCTGTGTTCTGTTACTTCATCTCACAGAGTTACATCTTTCCCTTCAAGAAGCCTTTCTTGAAGGCTGTTCTTTTGGAATTGGCAAAGGGATATTTGGAAGCCCATAAAGGGCGATGTTCAAAAAGGAAATATCTTCCGTTCAAAACTGGAAAGAAGCTTTCTGAGAAACTGCTCTGTGTTCTGTTAATTCATCTCACAGAGTTCCATGTTTCCCTTCAAGAAGCCTTTCGCTAAGGCTGCTCTTGTGGAATTGGCAAAGGGATATTTGGAAGTCCATAGAGGGCAATGGTGAAAAATGAAATATCATCCGTTCAAAACTGGAAAGAAGCTTTCTGAGAAACTGCTCTGTGTTCTGTTACTTCATCTCACAGAGTTACATCTTTCCCTTCAAGAAGCCTTTCGCTAAGGCTGTTCTTGTGGAATTGGCAAAGGGATATTTGGAAGCCCATAGAGGGCTATGATGAAAAAGGTAATATCTTCCGTTCAAAACTGGAAAGAAGCTTTCTGAGAATCTGCTCCGTGTTCTGTCAATTCATCTCACAGAGTTACATCTTTCCCTTCAAGAAGCCTTTCGCTAAGGCTCTTCTTGTGGAATTGGCAAAGGGATATTTGGAAGCCCATAGAGTGCTATGGTAAAAAAGGTAATATCTTCCGTTCAAATCTCAAAGAAGCTTTCTGAGAATCCGCCCTTTGTTCTGTTAATTCATCTCACAGAGTTACATCTTTCCCTTCCAGAAGCCTTTCGCTAAGGCTGTTCTTGTGGAATCTGCAAAGGGATATTTGGAAGCCCATAGAGGGCTATGGTGAAAAAGGAAATATCTTCCTTTCGAAACTGGAAAGAAGCTTTCTGAGAAACTGCTCTGTGTTCTGTTACTTCATCTCACAGAGTTAAATCTTTCCCTTCAAGAAGCCTTTCGCTAAGGCTATTCTTGTGGAATTGGCAAAGTGATATTTGGAAGCTCATAGAGGGCTATGGTGAAAAAGGAAATATCTTCCGTTCAAAACTGGAAAGAAGCTTTCTGAGAAACTGCTCTGTGTTCTGTTACTTCATCTCACAGGGTTACATCTTTCCCTTCAAGAAGCCTTTCACGAAGGCTGTTCTTGTGGAATTGGCAAAGGGATATTTGGAAGCCCATAGAGGGCTATGGTGAAAAAGGAATTATCTTCCGTTCAAAACTGGAAAAAAGCTTTGTGAGAAACTTCTCTGTGTTCTGTTAATTCGTCTCACAGAGTTACATCTTTCCCTTCAAGAAGCCTTTCGCTAAGGCTGTTCTTGTGTAATTGGCAAAGGGATATTTGGAAGCCCATAGAGGGCTATGGTGAAAAAGGAAATATCTTCCGTTCAAAACTGGAAAGAAGCTTTCTGAGAAACTGCTCTGTGTTCTGTTACTTCATCTCACAGAGTTACATCTTTCCCTCCAAGAAGCCTTTCGCTAAGGCTGTTCTTGTGGAATTGGCAAAGGGATATTTGGAAGCCCACAGAGGGCTAGGTTGAAAAAGGAAATATCTTCCGTTCAAAACTGGAGAGAAGCTTTCTGAGAAACTGCTCTGTGTTCTGTTAATTCATCTCACAGAGATACATCTTTCCCTTCAAGAAGCCTTTCGCTAAGGCTGTTCTTGTGGAATTGGCAAAGTGATATTTAGAAACCCATAGAGGTCTACGGTGAAAAAGGAAATATCTTCCGTTCAAAACTGGAAAGAAGCTTTCTGAGAAACTGCTCTATGTTCTCTTAATTCATCTCACAGAGTTACATCTTTCCCTTCAAGAAGCCTTTCGCTAGGGCTGCTTTTGTGGAATGGGCAAAGTGATATTTGGAATCCCTTAGAGGGCTATGGTGAACAAGGAAATATCTTCCGTTAAAAACTGGAAAGAAGCTTTCTGAGAAACTGCTCTGTGTTCTGTTACTTCATCTCACAGTGTTACATCTTTCCCTTCAAGAAGCCTTTCAGTAGAGCTGTGCTTGTGGAATTGGCAAAGGGATATTTGGAAGCCCATAGAGGGCTATGGTGAAAAAGGAAATATCTTCCGTTCAAAACTGGAAAGAAGCTTTCTTAGAAACTGCTCTGTGTTCTGTTACTTCATCTCACAGAGTTACATCTTTCCCTTCAAGAAGCCTTTCGCTAAGGCTGTTCTTGTTGAATTGGCAAAGGGATATTTGGAAGCCCATAGAGGGCTATGGTGAAAAAGGAAATATCTTCCGTTCAAAACTGGAAAGAATCTTTCTGAGAAATTGCTCCATGTTCTGTTAATTCATGTCACAGAGTTATATCTTTCCCTTCAAGAAGCCTTTCGCTAAGGCTGTTCTTGTTGAATTAGCAAAGGATATTTGGAAGCCCATAGGGCTATGGTGAAAAAGGAAATATCTTCCGTTCAAAACTGGAAAGAATCTTTCTGAGAAATTGCTCCATGTTCTGTTAATTCATGTCACAGAGTTATATCTTTCCCTTCAAGAAGCCTTTCGCTAAGGCTGTTCTTGTGGAATTGGAAAAGTAATATTTGGAAGCCCATAGAGGGCTATGGTGAAAAAGGAAATAACTTCCGTTCAAAAGTGGAAAGAAGCTTTCTGAGAAACTGCTTTGTGTTCTGTTACTTCATCCACAGATTTACATCTTTCCCTTCAAGAAGCCTTTGGCTAAGGCTGTTCTTGTGGAATTGGCAAAGGGATATTTGGATGCCCATACAGGGCTATGGTGAAAAAGGAAATATCTTCCGTTAAAAACTGGAAAGAAGCTTTCTGAGAAACTGCTTTGTGTTCTGTTATTTCATCTCACAGAGTTACATTTTTCCCTTCAAGAAGCCTTTCGATAAGTCTGTTATTGTGGAATTTGCAAAGTGATATTTGGAAGCCCATAGAGGGCTATGGTGAAAAAGGAAATATCTTCCGTTAAAAACTGGAAAGAAGCTTTCTGAGAAACTGCTTTGTGTTCTGTTAATCCATCTCACACAGTTACAGCTTTCCCTTCAAGAAGCCTTTCGCTAAGGCTATTCTTGTGGAATTTAAAAAGTGATATTTGGAAGGCCCTAGAGGGCTATGGTGAAAAAGGAAATATCTTCCGTTAAAAATGGAAAGAAGCTTTCTGAGAAACTGCTTTGTGTTCTGTTAATTCATCTCACAGTGTTCCGTCTTTCCCTTCAAGAAGCCTTTCGCTAAGGCTGTTCTTTTGGAATTGGCAAAGTGATATTTGGAAGCCCATAGAGGGCTATGGTGAAAAAAATATCTTCCGTTAAAAACTGGAAAAAGCTTTCTGAGAAACTGCTTTGTGTTCTGTTAATTCATCTCACAGAGTTACATTTTTCCTTCAAGAAGCCTTTCGCTAAGACTGTTCTTGAGGAATTTGCAAAGTGATATTTGGAAGGCCATAGAGGGCTATGGTGAAAAAGGAAATATCTTCCGTTAAAAATGGAAAGAAGCTTTCTGAGAAACTGCTTTGTGTTCTGTTAATTCATCTCACAGTGTTACATCTTTCCTTCAAGAAGCCTTTCGCTAAGGCTGTTCTTTTGGAATTGGCAAAGTGATATTTGGAAGCCCATAGAGGGCTATGGTGAAAAGGAAATATCTTCCGTTAAAACTGGAAAGAAGCTTTCTGAGAAACTGCTTTGTGTTCTGTTAATTCATCTCAGAGTTACATCTTTCCTTCAAGAAGCCTTTCGCTAAGACTGTTCTTGTGGAATTGCAAAGTGATATTTGCAAGGCCATAGAGGGCTATGGTGAAAAGGAAATATCTTCCGTTAAAACTGGAAAGAAGCTTTCTGAGAAACTGCTTTGTGTTCTGTTAATTCATCTCACAGAGTTACATTTTTCCTTCAAGAAGCCTTTCGCTAAGTCTGTTCTTGTGGAATTGCAAAGTGATATTTGGAAGCCCCTAGAGGGCTATGGTGAAAAGGAAATATCTTCCGTTAAAACTGGAAAGAAGCTTTCTGAGAAACTGCTTTGTGTTCTGTTAATTCATCTCACAGAGTTACAGCTTTCCACTCAAGAAGCCTTCGCTAAGGCTGTTCTTGTGGAATTGCAAAGTGATATTTGGAAGCCCATAGAGGGCTATGGTGAAAAGGAAATATCTTCCGTTAAAAAGGAAATATCTTCCGTTCAAAACTGGAAAGAAGCTTTCTGAGAAACTGCTCTGTGTTCTGTTAATTCATCTCACAGAGTTACATCTTTCCTTCAAGAAGCCTTTCGCTAAGGCTGTTCTTGTGGAATTAGCAAAGGATATTTGGAAGCCATAGAGGGCTATGGTGAAAAGGAAATATCTTCCGTTCAAAACTGGAAGAAGCTTTCTGAGAAACTGCTCTGTGTTCTGTTAATTCATCTCACAGAGTTACATCTTTCCTTCAAGAAGACTTTCGCTAAGGCTGTTCTTGTGGAATTGGCAAAGGATATTTGGAAGCCCATAGAGGGCTATGGTGAAAAGGAAATATCTTCCGTTCAAAACTGGAAAGCTTTCTGAGAAACTGCTCTGTGTTCTGTTAATTCATCTCACAGAGTTACATCTTTCCTTCAAGAAGCCTTTCGCTAAGGCTGTTCTTGTGGAATTGACAAAGTGATATTTGGAAGCCCATAGAGGGCTATGGTGAAAAAAATATCTTCCGTTCAAAAATGGAAAGAAGCTTTCTGAGAAACTGCTCTGTGTTCTGTTAATTCATCTCACAGAGTTACATCTTTCCTTCAAGAAGCCTTTCGCTAAGGCTGTTCTTGTGGAATTGGCAAAGGATATTTGGAAGCCCATAGAGGCTATGGTGAAAAAAATATCTTCCGTTCAAAACTGGAAAGAAGCTTTCTGAGAAACTGCTCTGTGTTCTGTTAATTCATCTCACAGAGTTACATCTTTCCTTCAAGAG
>JAKFHT010002919.1:0-12809 GCA_023783455.1 Erythrocebus patas
CAAGAACAGCCTTAGCGAAAACTGTGAAGGAAAGATGGAACTCTGTGAGATGAATTAACAGAATACAGAGCAGTTTCTCAGAAAGCTTCTTTCCAGTTTTGAACGGAAGATATTTCCTTTTTCACCATAGCCCTCTATGGGCTTCCAAATATCCTTTTGCCAGTTCCACAAGAACAGACTTAGCGAAAGGCTTCTTGAAGGAAAACATTTAACTCTGTGAGATGAACTAACAGAACACAGAGCAGTTTCTCAGAAAGCTTCTTTCCAGTTTTGAACGGAAGATATTTCCTTTTTCACCGTAGCCCTCTATGGGCTTCCAAATATCCCTTTGCGAATTCCACAAGAACAGCCTTAGCGAAAGGCTTCTTGAAGGGAAAGATGTAACTCTGTGAGATGAATTAACAGAACACAGAGGAGTTTCTCAGAAAGCTTCTTTCCAGTTTTGAACGGAAGATATTTCCTTTTTCACCATAGCCCTCTGGGGTATTCCAAATATCCGTTTGCCAGTTCCACAAGAACAGCCTTAGCCAAAGGCTTCTTGCAGGGAAAGATGTAACTCTGTGAGATGAACTAACAGAACACAGAGCAGTTTCTGAGAAAGCTTCTTTCCAGTTTTGAACGGAAGATATTTCCTTTTTCACCATAGCCCTCTATGGGCTTCCAAATATCCCTTTGCCAATTCCACAAGAACAGCCTTAGCGAAAGGCTTCTTGAAAGGAAAGATGTAACTCTGTGAGAGGAATTCAGAGAACACAGAGCAGTTTCTCAGAAAGCTTCTTTCCAGTTTTGAACGGAAGATATTTCCTTTTTCACCATAGCCCTCTATGGGCTTCCAATTATCCCTTTGCCAGATCCACAAGAACAGACTTAGCGAAAGGCTTCTTGAAGGGAAAGATGTAACTCTGTGAGATGAACTAACAGAACACAGAGCAGTTTCTCAGAAGGCTTCTTTCCACTTTTGAAGGGAAGATACTTCCTTTTTCACCATAGCCCTCTACGGGCTTCCAAATATCCCTTTGCCAATTCCACAAGAACAGCCTTAGCGAAAGGCTTCTTGAAGGGAAAGATGTAACTCTGTGAGATGAATTCAGAGAACACAGAGCAGTTTCTCAGAAAGCTTCTTTCCAGTTTTGAACGGAAGATATTTCCTTTTTCACCGTAGCCCTCTAAGGGCTTCCAAATATCCCTTTGCCAATTCCACAAGAACAGCCTTACCGAAAGGCTTCTTGAAGGGAACGATGTAACTCTGTGAGATGAATTAACAGAACACAGAACAGTTTCTCAGAAAGCTTCTTTCCAGTTTTGAACGGAAGTTATTTCCTTTTTCTCTATAGTCCTCTATGGGCTTCCAAATATCCTTTTGCCAATTCCACAAGAACAGCCTTAGCGAAAGGCTTCTAGAAGGGAAAGATGTAGCTCTGTGAGATGAATTAACAGAACACAGAGCAGTTTCTCAGAAAGCTTCTTTCCAGTTTAGAACGGAAGATATTTCCTTTTTCACCATAGCCCTCTATGGGCTTCCAAATATCCCTTTGCCAATTCCACAAGAACAGCCTTAGCGAAAGGCTTCTTGAAGGGAAAGATGGAACTCTGTGAGATGAATTATCAGAACACAGAGCAGTTTCTCAGAAAGCTTCTTTCCAGTTTTGAACGGAAGATATTTCCTTTTTCACCATAGCCCTCTATCGGCTTCCAAATATCCCTTTGCCAATTCCACAAGAACAGCCTTAGAGAAAGGCTTCTTGAAGGGAAAGATGTACCTCTGTGGGATGAAGTAAGAGAACACAGAGCAGTTTCTCAGAATGGTTCTTTCCAGTTTTGAACGGAAGCTATTTCCTTTTTCACCTAGCCCTCTATGGGCTTCCAAATATCCTTTGCCAATTCCACAAGAACAGCCTTAGCGAAGGCTTCTTGAAGGAAAGATGTAACTCTGTGAGATGAATTCAGAGAACACAGAGCAGTTTCTCAGAAAGCTTCTTTCCAGTTTTGAGCGGAAGATATTTCCTTTTTCACCGTAGCCCTCTAGGGCTTCCAATTATCCTTTGCCAATTCCACAAGAACAGCCTTACCGAAAGGCTTCTTGAAGGAAAGATGTAACTCTGTGAGATGAATTAACAGAACACAGAGGAGTTTCTCAGAAAGCTTCTTTCCAGTTTTGAACGGAAGATATTTCCTTTTTACCATAGCCCTCTATGGGCTTCCAAATATAATTCCACAAGAACAGCCTTAGCGAAAGGCTTCTTGAAGGAAAGATGGAACTCTGTGAGATGAACTAACAGAACACAGAGCAGTTTCTCAGAAAGCTTCTTTCCAGTTTTGAATGGAAGATATTTCCTTTTTCACCATAGCCCTCTATGGGCTTCCAAATATCCCTTTGCCAATTCCACAAGAACAGCCTTAGCGAAAGGCTTCTAGAAGGGAAAGATGTAACTCTGTGAGTTGAATTCAGAGAACACAGAGCAGTTTCTCAGAAAGCTTCTTTCCAGTTTTGAACGGAAGATATTTCCTTTTTCACCGTAGCCCTCTATGGGCTTCCAAATATCCCTTTGCCAGTTCCACAAGAACAGGCTTAGCGAAAGGCTTCTTGAAGGGAAAGATGTAACTCTGTGAGATGAATTAACAGAACACAGAACAGTTTCTCAGAAAGCTTCTTTCCAGTTTTCAAACGGAAGATATATTCTTTTTCACCATAGCCCTCTAGGGTATTCCAAATATCCGTTTGCCAATTACACAAGAACAGCCTTAGCGAAAGGCTTCTTGCAGGGAAAGATGTAACTCTGTGAGATGAACTAACAGAACACAGAGCAGTTTCTGAGAAAGCTTCTTTCCAGTTTTGAACGGAAGATATTTCCTTTTTCAACATAGCCCTGTATGGGTTTCCAAATATCCCTTTGCCAATTCCACAAGAACAGCCTTAGCGAAAGGCTTCTTGAAAGGAAAGATGTAACTCTGTGAGATGAATTTACTGAACACAGAGCAGTTTCTCAGAAAGCTTCTTTCCAGTTTTGAAAGGAAGATATTTCCTTTTTCATCATAGCCCTCTATGGGCTTCCAAATATCCCTTTGCCAGTTCCACAAGAACAGGCTTAGCGAAAGGCTTCTTGAAGGGAAAGATGTAACTCTGTGAGATGAACTAACAGAACACAGAGCAGTTTCTCAGAAACTTCTTTCCAGTTTTGAACGGAAGATATTTCCTTTTTCACCATAGCCCTCTATGGGCTTCCATATATCCCTTTGCCAATTCAACAAGAACAGCCTTAGCGAAAGGCTTCTTGAAGGAAACGATGGAACTCTGTGAGATGAATTATCAGAACACAGAGCAGTTTCTCAGAAAGCTTCTTTCCAGTTTTGAACGGAAGATATTTCCTTTTTCACCATAGCCCTCTATGGGCTCCCAAATATCCCTTTGCCAATTCCACAAGAACAGCCTTAGCGAAAGGCTTCTTGAAGGGAAAGATGTAACTCTGTGAGATGTACTAACAGAACACAAAGCAGTTTCTCAGAAAGCTTCTTTCCAGTTTTGAAAGGAAGATACTTCCTTTTTCACCATTGCCCTCTATGGGCTTCCAAATATCCCTTTGCCAATTCCACAAGAACAGCCTTATTGAAAGGATTCTTGAAGGGAAAGATGTACCTCTGTGAGATGAAGTAA
The DNA here is from genome assembly GCA_023783455.1 of Erythrocebus patas. Classification (NCBI taxonomy): domain Eukaryota; kingdom Metazoa; phylum Chordata; class Mammalia; order Primates; family Cercopithecidae; genus Erythrocebus; species Erythrocebus patas. Next base: position 3,653 of record JAKFHT010002919.1, read on the forward strand.
GAGAACACAGAGCAGTTTCTCAGAAAGCTTCTTTCCAGTTTTGAACGGAAGATATTTCCTTTTTCACCATAGCCCTCTATCGGCTTCCAAATATCCCTTTGCCAATTCCACAAGAACAGCCTTAGCGAAAGGCTTCTTGAAGGGAAAGATGTACCTCTGTGGAATGAAGTAAGAGAACACAGAGCAGTTTCTCAGAAAGCTTCTTTCCCGTTTTGAACGGAAGCTATTTCCTTTTTCACCATAGCCCTCTATGAGCTTCCAAATATCCCTTTGCCAATTCCACAAGAACAGCCTTAGCGAAAGGCTTCTTGAAGGGAAAGATGTAACTGTGTGAGATGAATTATCAGAACACAGAGCAGTTTCTCAGAAAGCTTCTTTCCAGTTTTGAACGGAAGATATTTCCTTTTTCACCATAGCCCTCTATGGGCTTCCAAATATCCCTTTGCCAATTCCACAAGAACAGCCTTAGCGAAAGGCTTCTTGAAGGGAAAGATGTAACTCTGTGAGAGGAATTCAGAACACAGAGCAGTTTCTCAGAAAGCTTCTTTCCAGTTTTGAGCGGAAGATATTTCCTTTTTCACCATAGCCCTCTATGGGCTTCCAATTATCCCTTTGCCAGATCCACAAGAACAGACTTAGCGAAGGCTTCTTGAAGGAAAGATGTAACTCTGTGAGATGAACTAACAGAACACAGAGCAGTTTCTCAGAAGCTTCTTTCCACTTTTGAAGGAAGATATTTCCTTTTTCACCATAGCCCTCTATGGGCTTCCAAATATCCTTGCCAATTCCACAAGAACAGCCTTAGCGAAGGCTTCTTGAAGGAAAGATGTAACTCTGTGAGATGAATTCAGAGAACACAGAGCAGTTTCTCAGAAAGCTTCTTTCCAGTTTTGAACGGAAGATATTTCCTTTTTCACCGTAGCCCTCTAAGGGCTTCCAAATATCCCTTTGCCAATTCCACAAGAACAGCCTTACCGAAAGGCTTCTTGAAGGGAAAGATGTAACTCTGTGAGATGAATTAACAGAACACAGAACAGTTTCTCAGAAAGCTTCTTTCCAGTTTTGAACGGAAGTTATTTCCTTTTTCTCTATAGTCCTCTATGGGCTTCCAAATATCCTTTTGCCAATTCCACAAGAACAGCCTTAGCGAAAGGCTTCTAGAAGGGAAAGATGTAACTCTGTGAGATGAATTAACAGAACACAGAGCAGTTTCTCAGAAAGCTTCTTTCCAGTTTAGAACGGAAGATATTTCCTTTTTCACCATAGCCCTCTATGGGCTTCCAAATATCCCTTTGCCAATTCCACAAGAACAGCCTTAGCGAAAGGCTTCTTGAAGGGAAAGATGTAACTCTGTGAGATGAATTATCAGAACACAGAGCAGTTTCTCAAGCTTCTTTCCAGTTTTGAGCGGAAGATATTTCCTTTTTCACCATAGCCCTCTATCGGCTTCCAAATATCCCTTTGCCAATTCCACAAGAACAGCCTTAGAGAAAGGCTTCTTGAAGGGAAAGATGTACCTCTGTGGGATGAAGTAAGAGAACACAGAGCAGTTTCTCAGAATGGTTCTTTCCGTTTTGAGCGGAAGCTATTTCCTTTTTCACCTAGCCCTCTATGGGCTTCCAAATATCCTTTGCCAATTCCACAAGAACAGCCTTAGCGAAAGGCTTCTTGAAGGAAAGATGTAACTCTGTGAGATGAATTAACAGAACACAGAGCAGTTTCTCAAGCTTCTTTCCAGTTTTGAGCGGAAGATATTTCCTTTTCACCATAGCCCTCTAAGGGCTTCCAAATATCCTTTGCCAATTCCACAAGAACAGCCTTAGCGAAAGGCTTGTTGAAGGGAAAGATGTAACTCTGTGAGATGAATTAACAGAACACAGAGCAGTTTCTCGAAAGCTTCTTTCCAGTTTTGAGCGGAAGATATTTCCTTTTTACCATAGCCCTCTATGGGCTTCCAAATATCCTTTGCCAATTCCACAAGAACAGCCTTAGCGAAAGGCTTCTTGAAGGAAAGATGGAACTCTGTGAGATGAACTAACAGAACACAGAGCAGTTTCTCAGAAAGCTTCTTTCCAGTTTTGAACGGAAGATATTTTTTCACCATAGCCTCTATGGGCTTCCAAATATCCTTTGCCAATTCCACAAGAACAGCCTTAGCGAAAGGCTTCTTGAAGGAAAGATGTAACTCTGTGAGATGAATTCAGAGAACACAGAGCAGTTTCTCAGAAAGCTTCTTTCCAGTTTTGAACGGAAGATATTTCCTTTTTCACCATAGCCCTCTAAGGGCTTCCAAATATCCCTTTGCCAATTCCACAAGAACAGCCTTAGCGAAAGGCTTGTTGAAGGGAAAGATGTAACTCTGTGAGATGAATTAACAGAACACAGAGCAGTTTCTCAGAAAGCTTCTTTCCAGTTTTGAACGGAAGATATTTCCTTTTTACCATAGCCCTCTATGGGCTTCCAAATATCCCTTTGCCAATTCCACAAGAACAGCCTTAGCGAAAGGCTTCTTGAAGGGAAAGATGGAACTCTGTGAGATGAACTAACAGAACACAGAGCAGTTTCTCAGAAAGCTTCTTTCCAGTTTTGAACGGAAGATATTTCCTTTTTCACCATAGCCCTCTATGGGCTTCCAAATATCCCTTTGCCAATTCCACAAGAACAGCCTTAGCGAAAGGCTTCTAGAAGGGAAAGATGTAACTCTGTGAGTTGAATTCAGAGAACACAGAGCAGTTTCTCAGAAAGCTTCTTTCCAGTTTTGAACGGAAGATATTTCCTTTTTCACCATAGCCCTCTATGGGCTTCCAAATATCCCTTTGCCAGTTCCACAAGAACAGCCTTAGCGAAAGGCTTCTTGAAGGGAAAGATGTAACTCTCTGAGATGAATTAACAGAACACAGAACAGTTTCTCAGAAAGCTTCTTTCCAGTTTTCAAACGGAAGATATATTCTTTTTCACCATAGCCCTCTAGGGTATTCCAAATATCCGTTTGCCAATTACACAAGAACAGCCTTAGCGAAAGGCTTCTTGCAGGGAAAGATGTAACTCTGTGAGATGAACTAACAGAACACAGAGCAGTTTCTGAGAAAGCTTCTTTCCAGTTTTGAACGGAAGATATTTCCTTTTTCAACATAGCCCTGTATGGGTTTCCAAATATCCCTTTGCCAATTCCACAAGAACAGCCTTAGCGAAAGGCTTCTTGAAGGGAAAGATGTACCTCTGTGGGATGAAGTAAGAGAACACAGAGCAGTTTCTCAGAAAGCTTCTTTCCAGTTTTGAACGGAAGCTATTTCCTTTTCACCATAGCCCTCTATGAGCTTCCAAATATCCTTTGCCAATTCCACAAGAACAGCCTTAGCGAAAGGCTTCTTGAAGGAAAGATGTAACTCTGAGATGAATTAACAGAACACAGAGCAGTTTCTCAGAAAGCTTCTTTCCAGTTTTGAACGGAAGATATTTCCTTTTCATCATAGCCCTCTATGGGCTTCCAAATATCCCTTTGCCAGTTCCACAAGAACAGGCTTAGCGAAAGGTTTCTTGAAGGGAAAGATGTAACTCTGTGAGATGAACTAACAGAACACAGAGCAGTTTCTCAGAAAGCTTCTTTCCAGTTTTGAACGGAAGATATTTCCTTTTTCACCATAGCCCTCTATGGGCTTCCAAATATCCCCTTGCCAATTCCACAAGAACAGCCTTAGCGAAAGGCTTCTTGAAGGGAACGATGGAACTCTGTGAGATGAATTATCAGAACACAGAGCAGTTTCTCAGAAAGCTTCTTTCCAGTTTTGAACGGAAGATATTTCCTTTTTCACCATAGCCCTCTATCGGCTTCCAAATATCCCTTTGCCAATTCCACAAGAACAGCCTTAGCGAAAGGCTTCTTGAAGGGAAAGATGTACCTCTGTGGGATGAAGTAAGAGAACATAGAGCAGTTTCTCAGAAAGCTTCTTTCCCGTTTTGAACGGAAGCTATTTCCTTTTTCACCCTAGCCCTCTATGGGCTTCCAAATATCCCTTTGCCAATTCCACAAGAACAGCCTTGGCGAAAGGCTTCTTGAAGGGAAAGATGTAACTCTGGGAGATGAATTATTAGACACAGAGCAGTTTCTCAGAAAGCTTCTTTCCAGTTTTGAACGGAAGATATTTCCTTTTTCACCATAGCCCTCTATGGGCTTCCAAATATCCCTTTGCCAATTCCACAAGAACAGCCTTAGCGAAAGGCTTCTTGAAGGGAAAGATGTAACTCTGTGAGATGAATTCAGAGAACACAGAGCAGATTCTCAGAAAGCTTCTTTCCAGTTTTGAACGGAAGATATTTCCTTTTTCATCATAGCCCTCTATGGGCTTCCAAATATCCCTTTGCCAGTTCCAAAAGAACAGGCTTAGCGAAAGGCTTTTTGAAGAGAAAGATGTAACTCTGTGAGATGAACTAACAGAACACAGAGCAGTTTCTCAGAAAGCTTCTTTCCAGTTTTGAACGGAAGATATTTCCTTTTTCACCCTAGCCCTCTATGAGCTTCCAAATATCCCTTTGCCAATTCCACAAGAACAGCCTTAGCGAAAGGCTTCTTGAAGAGAAAGATGTAACTCTGTGAGATGAATTCAGAGAACAGAGAGCAGATTCTCAGAAAGCTTCTTTCCAGTTTTGAATGGAAGATATTTCCTTTTTCACCATAGCCCTCTATGGGCTTCCAAATATCCCTTTGCCAATTCCACAAGAACAGCATTGGCGAAAGGCTTCTAGAAGGGAAAGATGTAGCTCTGTGAGATGAATTAACAGAACACAGAGCATTTTCTCAGAAAGCTTCTTTCCAGTTTTGAACGGAAGATAATTCCTTTTTCACCATAGCCCTCTATGGGCTTCCAAATATCCCTTTGCCAATTCCACAAGAACAGCCTTAGCGAAAGGCTTCTTGAAGGGAAAGATGTACCTCTGTGAGATGAATTAACAGAACACAGAGCAGTTTCTCGGAAAGCTTCTTTCCAGTTTTGAACGGAAGATATTTCCTTTTTCACCATAGCCCTCTATGGGCTTCCAAATATCCCTTTGCCAATTCCACAAGAACAGCCTTAGCGAAATGCTTCTTGAAGGGAAAGATGTAACTCTGTGAGATGAATTAACAGAACACAGAGCAGTTTCTCGGAAAGCTTCTTTCCAGTTTTGAACGGAAGATATTTCCTTTTTCACCATAGCCCTCTATGGGCTTCCAAATATGCCTTTGCCAATTCCACAAGAACAGCCTTAGCGAAAGGCTTCTTGAAGGGAAAGATGTACCTCTGTGAGATGAATTATCAGAACACACAGCAGTTTCTCAGAAAGCTTCTTTCCAGTTTTGAACGGAAGATATTTCCTTTTTCACCATAGCCCTCTATTTGCTACCAAATATCCCTTTGCCAGTTCCACAAGAACAGCCTTAGCGAAAGGCTTCTTGAAGGGAAAGATGTAACTCTGTGAGATGAATTAACAGAACACAGAGCAGTTTCTCTGAAAGTTTCTTTCCAGTTTTGAACGGAAGATATTTCCTTTTTCACCATAGCCCTCTATGGGCTTCCAAATATCCCTTTGCCAATTCCACAAGAACAGCCTTAGCGAAAGGCTTCTTGAAGGGAAAGATGTACCTCTGTGAGATGAAGTAAGAGAACACAGAGCAGTTTCTCAGAAAGCTTCTTTCCAGTTTTGAACGGAAGATATTTCCTTTTTCACCATAGCCCTCTATGGGCTTCCAAATATCCCTTTGCCAATTCCACAAGAACAGCCTTGGCGAAAGGCTTTTTGAAGCGAAAGATGTAACTCTGTGAGATGAATTATCAGAACACAGAGCAGTTTCTCAGAAAGCTTCTTTTCAGTTTTGAACGGAAGATATTTCCTTTTTTACCATAGCCCTCAATGGGCTACCAAATATCCCTTTGCCAGTTCCACAAGAACAGACTTAGCGAAAGGCTTCTTGAAGGGAAAGATATAACTCTGTGAGATGAACTAACAGAACACAGAGCAGTTTCTCAGAAAGCTTCTTTCCAGTTTTGAACGGAAGATATTTCCTTTTTCACCATAGCCCTCTATGGGCTTCCAAATATCCCTTTGCCAATTCCACAAGAACAGCCTTAGCGAAAGGCTTCTTGAAGGGAAAGATGTACCTCTGTGAGATGAACTAACAGAACACAGAGCAGTTTCTCAGAAAGCTTCTTTCAGTTTTGAACGGAAGATATTTCCTTTTTCACCATAGCCCTCTATGGGCTTCCAAATATCCCCTTGCCAATTCCACAAGAAGAGCCTTATCGAAAGGCTTCTTGAAGGGAACGATGGAACTCTGTGAGATGAATTATCAGAACACAGAGCAGTTTCTCAGAAAGCTTCTTTCCAGTTTTGAACGGAAGATATTTCCTTTTTCACCATAGCCCTCTATGGGCTTCCAAATATCCCTTTGCCAATTCCACAAGAACAGCCTTAGCGAAAGGCTTCTTGAAGGGAAAGATGTACCTCTGTGAGATGAACTAACAGAACACAGAGCAGTTTCTCAGAAAGCTTCTTTCAGTTTTGAGCGGAAGATATTTCCTTTTCACCATAGCCTCTATGGGCTTCCAAATATCCTTTGCCAATTCCACAAGAACAGCCTTATCGAAAGGCTTCTTGAAGGGAAAGATGGAACTCTGTGAGATGAATTATCAGAACACAGAGCAGTTTCTCAGAAAGCTTCTTTCCAGTTTTGAACGGAAGATATTTCCTTTTTCACCATAGCCCTCTATGGGCTTCCAAATATCCCTTTGCCAATTCCACAAGAACAGCCTTAGCGAAAGGCTTCTTGAAGGGAAAGATGTACCTCTGTGGGATGAAGTAAGAGAACATAGAGCAGTTTCTCAGAAAGCTTCTTTCCCGTTTTGAACGGAAGCTATTTCCTTTTTCACCCTAGCCCTCTATGAGCTTCCAAATATCCCTTTGCCAATTCCACAAGAACAGCCTTACCGAAAGGCTTCTTGAAGGGAAAGATGTAACTCTGTGAGATGAATTCAGAGAACACAGAGCAGATTCTCAGAAAGCTTCTTTCCAGTTTTGAACGGAAGATATTTCCTTTTTCACCATAGCCCTCTATGGGCTTCCAAATATCCCTTTGCCAATTTCACAAGAACAGCCTTGGCGAAAGGCTTCTAGAAGGGAAAGATGTAGCTCTGTGAGATGAATTAACAGAACACAGAGCAGTTTCTCAGAAAGCTTCTTTCCAGTTTTGAACGGAAGATAATTCCTTTTTCACCATAGCCCTCTATGGGCTTCCAAATATCCCTTTGCCAATTCCACAAGAACAGCCTTGGCGAAAGGCTTCTTGAAGGGAAAGATGTAACTCTGGGAGATGAATTATTAGAACACAGAGCAGTTTCTCAGAAAGCTTCTTTCCAGTTTTGAACGGAAGATATTTCCTTTTTCACCATAGCCCTCTATGGGCTTCCAAATATCCTTTTGCCAGTTCCACAAGAACAGACTTAGCGAAAGGCTTCTTGAAGGAAAAGATTTAACTCTGTGAGATGAATTAACAGAACACAGAGCAGTTTCTCAGAAAGCTTCTTTCCAGTTTTGAACGGAAGATATTTCCTTTTTCACCATAGCCCTCTATGGGCTTCCAAATATCCCTTTGCGAATTCCACAAGAACAGCCTTAGCGAAAGGCTTCTTGAAGGGAAAGATGTAACTCTGTGAGATGAATTAACAGAACACAGAGGAGTTTCTCAGAAAGCTTCTTTCCAGTTTTGAACGGAAGATATTTCCTTTTTCACCATAGCCCTCTGGGGTATTCCAAATATCCGTTTGCCAGTTCCACAAGAACAGCCTTAGCGAAAGGCTTCTTGCAGGGAAAGATGTAACTCTGTGAGATGAACTAACAGAACACAGAGCAGTTTCTGAGAAAGCTTCTTTCCAGTTTTGAACGGAAGATATTTCCTTTTTCACCATAGCCCTGTATGGGCTTCCAAATATCCCTTTGCCAATTCCACAAGAACAGCCTTAGCGAAAGGCTTCTTGAAAGGAAAGATGTAACTCTGTGAGAGGAATTCAGAGAACACAGAGCAGTTTCTCAGAAAGCTTCTTTCCAGTTTTGAACGGAAGATATTTCCTTTTTCACCATAGCCCTCTATGGGCTTCCAATTATCCCTTTGCCAGATCCACAAGAACAGCCTTAGCGAAAGGCTTCTTGAAGGGAAAGATGTAACTCTGTGAGATGAACTAACAGAACACAGAGCAGTTTCTCAGAAGGCTTCTTTCCAGTTTTGAAGGGAAGATACTTCCTTTTTCACCATAGCCCTCTATGGGCTTCCAAATATCCGTTTGCCAATTCCGCAAGAACAGCCTTAGCGAAAGGCTTCTTGAAGGGAAAGATGTACCTCTGTGAGATGAAGGAAGAGAACGCCGAGCAGTTTCTCAGAAAGCTTCTTTCTAGTTTTGAACGGAAGATATTTCCTTTTTCACCATAGCCCTCTATGGGCTTCCAAATATCCCTTTGCCAGTTCCACAAGAACAGACTTAGCGAAAGGCTTCTTGAAGGAAAGATTTAACTCTGTGAGATAAACTAACAGAACACAGAGCAGTTTCTCAGAAAGCTTCTTTCCAGTTTTGAGCGGAAGATATTTCCTTTTCACCATAGCCCTCTATGGGCTTCCAAATATCCTTTGCCAATTCCACAAGAACAGCCTTAGCGAAAGGCTTCTTGAAGGAAAGATGTAACTCTGTGAGATGAACTAATAGAACACAGAGCAGTTTCTCAGAAAGCTTCTTTCCAGTTTTGAACGGAAGTTCTCAGAAAACTTCTTTCCAGTTTTCAACGGAAGATATTTCCTTTTCACCATAGCCCTGTATGGGCTTCCAAATATCCCTTTGCCAATTCCACAAGAACAGCCTTAGCGAAAGGCTTTTGAAGGAAAGATGTAACTCTGTGAGATGAATTAACAGAACACAGAGCAGTTTCTCAGAAAGCTTCTTTCCAGTTTTGAACGGAAGATATTTCCTTTTTCACCATAGCCCTCTATGGGCTTCCAAATATCCCTTTGCCAATTCCACAAGAACAGCCTTAGCGAAAGGCTTCTTGAAAGGAAAGATGTAACTCTGTGAGAGGAATTCAGAGAACACAGAGCAGTTTCTCAGAAAGCTTCTTTCCAGTTTTGAACGGAAGATATTTC
>JAKFHT010002920.1:0-12789 GCA_023783455.1 Erythrocebus patas
GGCTTCTTTCCAGGTTTTAACGGAAGATGTTTCCTTTTTTACCATCGACCTCCATGGGCTTCCAAATATCACTTTGCCTATTCCACAAGAACAGACTTAGCAAAAGGCTTCTTGAAGGGAAAGCTGTAACTCTGTGAGATGAATTAACAGAACACAAAGCAGTTTCTCAGAAGACTTCTTTCCAGTTTTTAAAGGAAGATATTTCCTTTTTCACCATAGCCTCTAGGGGCCTCCAAATATCACTTTGCCAATTCCACAAGAACAGCCTTAGCGAAAGGCTTCTTGAAGGGGCAGCTGTAATTCTGTGAGATGTGTTAACAGAACACAAAGCAGTTTGTCAGTAGGCTTCTTTCCTGTTTTTAACGGAAGATATTTCCTTTTTCACAGTAGCCCTCTATGGGCTTCCAAATATCACTTTCTAAATTCCACAAGAATAGCCTTAGCGAGAGGCTTCTTAAGGGAAAATGTAACTCTGTGAGACGTATTAACAGAACACAAAACAGTTTCTCAGAAAGCTTCTTTCCAGTTTTTAACTGAAGATATTTTCTTTTTCACCATAGCCCTCTATGGGCTTCCAAATATCATTTTGCCAATTCCACAAGAACAGCCTTAGTGAAAGGCTTCTTCAAGGGAAAGCTGTAACTCTGTTAGATGTATTAACAGCACACTAAGCAGTTTCTCAGAAAGCTTCTTTCCACTTTTCAAAGGAAGATATTTCCTTTTACACCATAGCTTTCTATGGGCTTCCAAATATCACGTTCTATATTCCACAAGAACAGCCTTAGCGAAAGGCTTCTTGAAGGGAAAGCTGTAACTCCGTGAGATGAATTAACAGAACACAAAGCAGTTTCTCAGAAGGCTTCTTTCCAGTTTTTAACGGAACATATTTCCTTTTTCACCATAGCCCTCTATGGGCTTCCAAATATCACTTTGCCCATTCCACAAGAACAGCCTTAGCGAAAGGCGCCTTGAAGGGAAAGATGTAACTCTGTGAGATGTATTAGCAGAACACTAAGCAGTTTCTCAGAAAGCTTCTTTCCAGTTTTTAAAGGAAGATATTTCCTTTTTCACCATAGCCCTCTATGGGCTTCCAAATATCACATTCTAAGTTCCACAAGAACAGCCTTAACGAAAGGCTTCTTGAAGGGAAAGCTGTAACTCTGTGAGATGAATTAACAGAACACAAAGCAGTTTCTCAGAAGGCTTCTTTCCAGTTTTAAACGGAAGATATTTCCTTTTTCACCATAGCCCTGTATGGGCTTCCAATGATCACATTGCCAATTCCACAAGAACAGCCTTAGCGAAAGGCTTCTTGAAGGGAAAGCTGTTACTCTGTAACATGAATTAACAGAACACAAAGCAGTTTCTCAGAAGGCTTCTTTCCAGTTTTTAATGGAAGATATTTCCTTTTTCACCATAGCCCTCTACGGGCTTCCAAATATCACTTTCTAAATTCCACAAGAACAGCCTTAGCGAAAGGCTTCTTGAAGGGAAAGCTGTAACTCTGTGAGAAGTACTAACAGAACACTAAGCAGTTTCTCAGAAGGCTTCTTTCCAGTTTTAAACGGAAGATATTTCCTTTTTCACCATAGCCCTGTATGGGCTTCCAATGATCACATTGCCAATTCCACAAGAACAGCCTTAGCGAAAGGCTTCTTGAAGGGAAAGCTGTTACTCTGTAACATGAATTAACAGAACACAAAGCAGTTTCTCAGAAGGCTTCTTTCCAGTTTTTAATGGAAGATATTTCCTTTTTCACCATAGCCCTCTACGGGCTTCCAAATATCACTTTCTAAATTCCACAAGAACAGCCTTAGCGAAAGGCTTCTTGAAGGGAAAGCTGTAACTCTGTGAGAAGTACTAACAGAACACTAAGCAGTTTCTCAGAAAGCTTTTTTCCAGTTTTTAAAGGAAGATATTTCCTTTTTCACACCAGCCCTCTATGGGCTTCCAAATATTACTTTGCCAATTCCACAAGAACAGCCTTAGCGAAAGGCTTCTTGAAGGGAAAGCTGTAACTCTGTGAGATGTATTAACAGAACACAAAGCAGTTTCTCAAAGGCTTCTTTCCAATTTTTAACGGAAGATATTTGATTTTTCACCATAGCCCTCTATGGGCTGCCGAATATCACTTTGCCAATTCCACAAGAACAGCCTTAGAGATAGTCTTCTTGAAGGGAAAGATGTAACTCTGTGACAGGTATTAACAGAACACAAAGCAGTTTCTCAGAAAGCTTCTTTCCAGTTTTTAAAGGAAGATATTTTCTTTTTCACCATAGACCTCTGTGGGCTTCCAAATATCCCTTTCTAAATTCCACAAGAACAGCCTTAGCGAAAGGCTTCTTGAAGGGAAAGCTGTAACTCTGTGAGATGTGTTAACAGAACACTAAGCAGTTTCTCAGAATGCTTCTTTCCAATTTTTAACGAAAGATATTTCCTTTTTCATCGATAGCCTTCTATGGGCTTCCAATATCAATTTGCCAATTCCACAAGAACAGCCTTAGCGAAAGTCTTCTTGAAGGAAAGATGTAACTCTGTGAGATATATTAACAGAACAGAAAGCAGTTTCTCAGAAAGCTTCTTTCCAGTTTTTAACGGAAGATATTTCCTTTTTCACCATAGCTCTCTATGGGCTTCCAAATATCACTTTGCCAATTCCACAAGAACAGCCTTAGCGATAGGCTTCTTGAAGGGAAAGATGTAACTCTGTGAGATGTATTAACAGAACACAAAGCAGTTTCTCAGAAAGATTTTTCCAGTTTTTAAAGGAAGATATTTCGTTTTTCACCATACCTCTCCATGCGCTTCCAAATATCACTTTTCCAATTCCACAAGAACAGCATTAGTGAAAGGCTTCTTGAAGGGAAAGCTGTAACTCTGTGAGATGTATTAACAGAACACAAAGCAGTTTCTCAGAAAGCTCCTTTCCAGTTTTTCACGGAAGATATTTCCTTTTTCACCATAGCCCTCTATTTTCTTCCAAATATCACTTTACCAATTCCAAAATAACAGACTTAACGAAAGGCTTCTTGAAGGGAAAGATGTAACTCTGTGAGATATATTAACAGAACACAGAGCAGTTTCTCAGAAAGTTTATTTCCAGTTTTTAAAGGAAGAGAATTCCTTTTTCAACATACCCCTCTATGGGCTTCAAAATGTCACTTTCTAAATTCCACAAGAACAGCCCTACGAAAGGCTTCTTGAAGGGAAAGCTGTAACTCTGTGAGATGAATTAACAGAACACAAAGCAGTTTCTCAGAAGGCTTCTTTCCAGTTTTTAACGGAAGATATTTGATTTTTCACCATAGCCCTCTATGGGCTGCCAAATATCACTTTGCCAATTCCACAAGAACAGCCTTAGCGATAGTCTTCTTGAAGGGAAAGATGTAACTCTGTGACAGGTATTAACAGAACACAAAGCAGTTTCTCAGAAAGCTTCTTTCCAGTTTTTAAAGGAAGATATTTCCTTTTTCACCATAGCCCTCTATGGGCTTCCAAATATCACTTTCTAAATTCCACAAGAACAGCCTTAGCGAAAGGCTTCTTGAAGGGAAAGCTGTAACTCTGTGAGATGAATTAACAGAACACAAAGCAGTTTCTCACAAGGCTTCTTTCCAGTTTTTAACGGAAGATATTTACTTTTTCACCATAGCCATCTATAGGCTTCGAAATATCACTTTGCCAATTCCACAAGAACAGCCTTAGCGAAAGGCTTCTTGACGGGAAAGATGCAACCCTGTGAGATGTATTAACAGAACACAAAGCAGTTTCTCAGAAGGCTTCTTTGCAGTTTTTAAAGGAAGATATTTCCTTTTTCACCATAGCCCTCTATGAGCTTCCAAATATCACTTTGCCTATTCCACAAGAACAGCCTTAGCGAAAGGCTTCTTGAAGGGAAAGATGTAACTCTGTGAGATGTATTAACAGAACACTAAGCAGTTTCTCAGAAAGCTTCTTTCCAGTTTTGAAAGGAAGATATTTCCTTTTTCACCATAGCCATCTACGGGCTTCCAAATATCACTTTGCCAATTCCACAAGAACAGCCTTAGCGAGAGGCTTCTTGAATGGAAAGATGTAACTCTGTGAGATGTATTAACAGAACACAAAGCAGCTTCTCAGAAAGCTTGTTTCCAGTTTTTAAAGGAAGATATTTCATTTTTCACCATAGCCCTCTATGGGCTTCCAAATATCACTTTGCCAATTCCCCAAGAACAGTCTTAGCGAAAGGCTTCTTGAAGGGAAAGCTGTAACTCTGTCAGAAGTATTAACAGAACACTAAGCAGTTTCTCAGAAAGGTTTTTTCCAGTTTTTAAAGGAAGATATTTCCTTTTCACCATAGCCCTATGGGCTTCCAAATATCACTTTCTAATTCCACAAGAACAGCCTTAGCGAAAGGCTTCTTGAAGGAAAGATGTAACTCTGTGAGATGTATTAACAGAACACAAAGCAGTTTCTCAGAAAGCTTCTTTCCAGTTTTAATGGAAGATATTTCCTTTTCACCATAGCCCTCTATGGGCTTCCAAATATCACTTTGCCAATTCCACAAGAACAGCCTTAGCGAAAGGCTTCTTGAAGGAAAGCTGTAACTCTGTGAGATGTATTAACAGAACACAAAGCAGTTTCTCAGAAAGCTTCTTTCCAGTTTTTAAAGGAAGATATTTCCTTTTTCACCATAGCCCTCTATGGGCTTCGAAATATCAATTTCTAAATTGCACAAGAACAGACTTAGCGAAAGGCTTCTTGAAGGGAAAGCTGTAACTCTGTGAGATGAATTAACAGAACACAAAGCAGTTTCTCAGAAGCTTCTTTCCAGTTTTTAACGGAAGATATTTTTTTCACCATAGCCCTCTATGGGCTTCCAAATATCACTTTCTAATTCCACAAGAACAGACTTAGCGAAAGGCTTCTTGAAGGGAAAGATGTAACTCTGTGAGATGTATTAACAGAACACAAAGCAGTTTCTCAGAAAGTTTCTTTCCAGTTTTTAAAGGAAGATATTTCCTTTTTCACCATAGCCCTCTATGGGCTTCCAAATATCACTTTCTAAGTTCCACAAGAACAGCCTTAGCGAAAGGCTTCTTGAAGGGAAAGCTGTAACTCTGTGAGATGAATTAACAGAACACAAAGCAGTTTCTCAGAAGGCTTCTTTCCAGTTTTTAAAGGAAGATATTTCCTTTTTCACCATAGCCTTCTATGGGCTTACAAATATCACTTTGCCAATCCACAAGAACAGCATTAGTGAAAGGCTTCTTGAAGGGAAAGCTGTAACTCTGTGAGATGAATTAACAGAACACAAAGCAGTTTCTCAGAAGGCTTCTTTCCAGTTTTTAACGGAAGATATTTCCTTTTTCACCATAGCCCTCTATGGGCTTCCAAATATCACTTTGCCAATTCCACAAGAACAGACTTAGCGAAAGGCTTCTTGAAGGGAAAGCTGTAACTCTGTGAGATGAATTAACAGAACACAAAGCAGTTTCTCAGAAGACTTCTTTCCAGTTTTTAAAGGAAGATATTTCCTTTTTCACCATAGCCCTCTAGGGGCTTCCAAATATCACTTTGCCAATTCCACAAGAACAGCCTTAGCGAAAGTCTTCTTGAAGGGGAAGCTGTAACTCTGTGAGATGTGTTAACAGAACACAAAGCAGTTTGTCAGAAGGCTTCTTTCCAGTTTTTAACGGAAGATATTTCCTTTTTCACCATAGCCCTCTATGGGCTTCCAAATATCACTTTCTAAATTCCACAAGAATAGCCTTAGCGAGAGGCTTCTTAAGGGAAAGATGTAACTCTGTGAGATGTATTAACAGAACACAAAACAGTTTCTCAGAAAGCTTCTTTCCAGTTTTTAACGGAAGATATTTCCTTTTTCACCATAGCCCTCTATGGGCTTCCAAATATCACTTTGCCAATTCCACAAGAACAGCCTTAGAGAAAGGCTTCTTGAAGAGAAAGCTGCAACTCTGTGAGTTGTATTAACGGAACACAAAGCAGTTTCTCAGGAGGCTTCTTTCCAGTTTTTAACGGAAGATATTTCCTTTTTCACCATAGCCCTCTATGGGCTTCCAAATATCACTTTGCCAATTCCACAAGAACAGCCTTAGTGAAAGGCTTCTTGAAGGGAAAGCTGTAACTCTGTGAGATGTATTAACAGAACACTAAGCAGTTTCTCAGAAAGCTTCTTTCCAGTTTTTAAAGGAAGATATTTCCTTTTTCACCATAGCCCTCTATGGGCTTCCAAATATCACTTTCTAAATTCCACAAGAACAGCCTTAGCGAAAGGCTTCTTGAAGGGAAAGCTGTAACTCTGTGAGATGAATTAACAGAACACAAAGCAGTTTCTCAGAAGGCTTCTTTCCAGTTTTTAACGGAAGATATTTCCTTTTTCACCATAGCCCTCTATGGGCTTCCAAATATCACTTTGCCAATTCCACAAGAACAGCCTTAGCGAAAGGCGCCTTGAAGGGAAAGATGTAACTCTGTGAGATGTATTAACAGAACACTAAGCAGTTTCTCAGAAAGCTTCTTTCCAGTTTTTAAAGGAAGATATTTCCTTTTTCACCATAGCCCTCTATGGGCTTCCAAATATCACTTTCTAAATTCCACAAGAACAGCCTTAACGAAAGGCTTCTTGAAGGGAAAGCTGTAACTCTGTGAGATGAATTAACAGAACACAAAGCAGTTTCTCAGAAGGCTTCTTTCCAGTTTTTAACGGAAGATATTTCCTTTTTCACCATAGCCCTCTATGGGCTTCCAAATATCACTTTCCAATTCCACAAGAACAGCCTTAGCGAAAGGCTTCTTGAAGGGAAAGCTGTAACTCTGTGAGATGAATTAACAGAACACAAAGCAGTTTCTCAGAAGGCTTCTTTCCAGTTTTTAATGGAAGATATTTCCTTTTTCACCATAGCCCTCTATGGGCTTCCAAATATCACTTTCTAAATTCCACAAGAACAGCCTTAGCGAAAGGCTTCTTGAAGGGAAAGCTGTAACTCTGTGAGAAGTATTAACAGAACACTAAGCAGTTTCTCAGAAAGCTTTTTTCCAGTTTTTAAAGGAAGATATTTCCTTTTTCACCATAGCCCTCTATGGGCTTCCAAATATCACTTTGCCAATTCCACAAGAACAGCCTTAGCGAAAGGCTTCTTGAAGGGAAAGCTGTAACTCTGTGAGATGTATTAACAGAACACAAAGCAGTTTCTCAGAAAGCTTCTTTCCAGTTTTTAACGGAAGATATTTCCTTTTTCACCATAGCCCTCTATGGGCTTCCAAATATCACTTTGCCAATTCCACAAGAACAGCCTTAGCGAGAGGCTTCTTGAAGGAAACATGTAACTCTGT
Organism: Erythrocebus patas; assembly: GCA_023783455.1. NCBI lineage: Eukaryota > Metazoa > Chordata > Mammalia > Primates > Cercopithecidae > Erythrocebus > Erythrocebus patas. Next base: position 7,336 of record JAKFHT010002920.1, read on the forward strand.
GAGATGTATTAACAGAACACAAGCAGTTTCTCAGAAAGTTTCTTTCCAGTTTTTAAAGGAAGATATTTCCTTTTCACCATAGCCCTCTATGGGCTTCCAAATATCACTTTCCAATTCCACAAGAACAGCCTTAGTGAAAGGCTTCTTGAAGGAAAGCTGTAACTCTGTGAGATGTATTAACAGAACACAAAGCAGTTTCTCAGAAAGCTTCTTTCCAGTTTTTAAGGAAGATATTTCCTTTTCACCATAGCCCTCTATTTTCTTCCAAATATCACTTTACCAATTCCAAAAGAACAGACTTAGCGAAAGGCTTCTTGAAGGGAAAGATGTAACTCTGTGAGATGTATTAACAGAACACTAAGCAGTTTCTCAGAAAGCTTCTTTCCAGTTTTTAAAGGAAGATATTACCTTTTTCACCATAGCCATCTATGGGCTTCCAAATATCACTTTCTAAATTCCACAAGAACAGCCTTAACGAAAGGCTTCTTGAAGGGAAAGATGTAACTCTGTGAGATGTATTAACAGAACACAAAGCAGTTTCTCAGAAGGCTTCTTTCCAGTTTTTAACGGAAGATATTTGATTTTTCACCATAGCCCTCTATGGGCTTCCAAATATCACTTTGCCAATTCCACAAGAACAGCCTTAGCGAAAGTCTTCTTGAAGGGAAAGATGTAACTCTGTGACAGGTATTAACAGAACACAAAGCAGTTTCTCAGAAAGCTTCTTTCCAGTTTTTAAAGGAAGATATTTCCTTTTTCACCATAGACCTCTGTGGGCTTCCAAATATCACTTTCTAAATTCCACAAGAACAGCCTTAGCGAAAGGCTTCTTGAAGGGAAAGCTGTAACTCTGTGAGATGAATTAACAGAACACAAAGCAGTTTCTCAGAAGGCTTCTTTCCAGTTTTTAACGGAAGATATTTCCTTTTCACCATAGCCCTCTATGGGCTTCCAAATATCACTTTGCCAATTCCACAAGAATAGCCTTAGCGAAAGGCTTCTCGAAGGGAAAGATGCAAATCTGTGAGATGTATTAACAGAACAGAAAGCAGTTTCTCAGAAGGCTTCTTTCCAGTTTTTAAAGGAAGATATTTCCTTTTTCACCATAGCCCTCTATGAGCTTCCAAATATCACTTTGCCTATTCCACAAGAACAGCCTTAGCGAAAGGCTTCTTGAAGGGAAAGATGTAACTCTGTGAGATGTATTAACAGAACACTAAGCAGTTTCTCAGAAAGCTTCTTTCCAGTTTTTAAAGGAAGATATTTCCTTTTTCACCATAGCCCTCTAAGGGCTTCCAAATATCACTTTCTAAGTTCCACAAGAACAGCCTTAGCGAAAGGCTTCTTGAAGGGAAAGATGTAACTCTGTGAGATATATTAACAGAACACAAAGCAGTTTCTCAGAAAGCTTCTTTCCAGTTTTTAATGGAAGATATTTCCTTTTTCACCATAGCCCTCTAAGGGCTTCCAAATATCACTTTGCCAATTCCACAAGAGCAGCCTTAGCGAGAGGCTTCTTGAAGGGAATGCTGTAACTCTGTGAGATGTATTAACGGAACACAAAGCAGTTTCTCAGAAAGCTTCTTTCCAGTTTTTAATGGAAGATATTTCCTTTTTCACCATAGCCCTCTATGGGCTTCCAAATATCACTTTCTAAATTCCACAAGAACAGCCTTAGCGAAAGGCTTCTTGAAGGGAAAGCTGTAACTCTGTGAGATGAATTAACAGAACACAAAGCAGTTTCTCAGAAGGCTTCTTTCCAGTTTTTTACGGAAGATATTTAATTTTTCACCATAGCCCTCTATGGGCTTCCAAATATCACTTTCTAAGTCCAACATAAACAGCCTTAGCGAGAGGCTTCTTGAAGGGAAAGATGTAACTCTGTGAGATGTATTAACAGAACACAAAGCAGTTTCTCAGAAAGTTTCTTTCCAGTTTTTAAAGGAAGATATTTCCTTTTTCACCATAGCCATCTATGGGCTTCCAAATATCACTTTCTAAGTTCCACAAGAACAGCCTTAGCGAAAGGCTTCTTGAAGGGAAAGATGTAACTCTGTGAGATGTATTAACAGAACACTAAGCAGTTTCTCAGAAAGCTTCTTTCCAGTTTTTAAAGGAAGATATTTCCTTTTTCACCATAGCCCTATGGGCTTCCAAATATCACTTTCTAAATTCCACAAGAACAGCCTTAGCGAAAGGCTTCTTGAAGGGAAAGATGTAACTCTGTGAGATGAATTAACAGAACACAAAGCAGTTTCTCAGAAGGCTTCTTTCCAGTTTTTAACGGAAGATATTTCCTTTTTCACCATAGCCCTCTATTTTCTTCCAAATATCACTTTACCAATTCCAAAAGAACAGCCTTAGCGAGAGGCTTCTTGAAGGGAAAGATGTAACTCTGTGAGATGTATTAACAGAACACAAAGCAGTTTCTCAGAAAGCTTTTTTCCAGTTTTTAAAGGAAGATATTTCCTTTTTCACCATAGCCCTCTATGGGCTTCCAAATATCACTTTGCCAATTCCACAAGAACAGCATTAGTGAAAGGCTTCTTAAAAGGAAAGATGTAACTCTGTGAGATGTATTAACAGAACACTAAGCAGTTCCTCAGAAAGCTTCTTTCCAGTTTTTAACGGAAGATATTTCCTTTTTCACCATAGCCCTCTATGGGCTTCCAAATATCACTTTGCCAATTCCACAAGAACAGCCTTAGCGAAAGGCTTCTTGAAGGGAAAGCTGTAACTCTGTGAGATGTATTAACAGAACACTAAGCAGTTTCTCAGAAAGCTTCTTTCCAGTTTTTAAAGGAAGATATTTCCTTTTTCACCATAGACCTCTATGGGCTTCCAAATATCACTTTCTAAATTCCACAAGAACAGCCTTAGCGAAAGGCTTCTTGAAGGGAAAGCTGTAACTCTGTGAGATGTATTAACAGAACACAAAGCAGTTTCTCAGAAAGCTTCTTTCCAGTTTTTACGGAAGATATTTCCTTTTTCACCATAGCCCTCTAAGGGCTTCCAAATATCACTTTGCCAATTCCACAAGAACAGCCTTAGCGAAAGGCTTCTTGAAGGGAAAGATGTAACTCTGTGAGATGTATTAACAGAACACAAAGCAGTTTCTCAGAAAGCTTCTTTCCAGTTTTTAAAGGAAGATATTTCCTTTTTCACCATAGCCCTCTATGGGCTTCCAAATATCACTTTCTAAATTCCACAAGAACAGCCTTAGCGAAAGGCTTCTTGAAGGGAAAGCTGTAACTCTGTGAGATGAATTAACAGAACACAAAGCAGTTTCTCAGAAGGCTTCTTTCCAGTTTTTAACGGAAGATATTTGATTTTTCACCATAGCCCTCTATGGGCTTCCAAATATCACTTTGCCAATTCCACAAGAACAGCCTTAGCGAAAGTCTTCTTGAAGGGAAAGATGTAACTCTGTGACAGGTATTAACAGAACACAAAGCAGTTTCTCAGAAAGCTTCTTTCCAGTTTTTAAAGGAAGATATTTCCTTTTTCACCATAGCCCTCTATGGGCTTCCAAATATCACTTTCTAAATTCCACAAGAACAGCCTTAGCGAAAGGCTTCTTGAAGGGAAAGCTGTAACTCTGTGAGATGTGTTAACAGAACACTAAGCAGTTTCTCAGAATGCTTCTTTCCAGTTTTTAAAGGAAGATATTTCCTTTTTCACCATAGCCCTCTATGGGCTTCCAAATATCACTTTGCCAATTCCACAAGAACAACCTTAGCGAAAGGCTTCTTGAAGAGAAAGATGTAACTCTGTGAGTTGTATTAACAGAACACAAAGCAGTTTCTCAGAAAGCTTCTTTCCAGTTTTTAACGGAAGATATTTCCTTTTTCACCATAGCCCTCTATGGGCTTCCAAATATCACTTTCTAAGTTCCACAAAAGCAGCCTTAGCGAAAGGCTTCTTGAAGGGAAAGATGTAACTCTGCTTGATGTATTTTCAGAACACTAAGCAGTTTCTCAGAAAGCTTCTTTGCGGTTTTTAAAGGAACATATTTCCTTTTTCACCATAGCCCTCTATGGGCTTCCAAATATCACTTTCTAAATTCCACAAGAACAGCCTTAGCGAAAGGCTTTTGAAGGAAAGATGTAACTCTGTGAGATGCATTAACAGAACACTAAGCAGTTTCTCAGAAAGCTTTTTCCAGTTTTTAACGGAAGATATTTTTTCACCATAGCCCTCTAAGGGCTTCCAAATATCACTTTCTAATTCCACAAGAACAGCCTTAGTGAAAGGCTTCTTGAAGGAAGATGTAACTCTGTGACAGGTATTAACAGAACACAAGCAGTTTCTCAGAAAGCTTTTTCCAGTTTTTAAAGGAAGATATTTTTTCACCATAGCCCTATGGGCTTCCAAATATCACTTTCTAAGTTCCACAAGAACAGCCTTAGTGAAAGGCTTCTTGAAGGAAGATGTAACTCTGTGAGATGCATTAACAGAACACTAAGCAGTTTCTCAGAAAGCTTCTTTCCAGTTTTTCACGGAAGATATTTCCTTTTTCACCATAGCCTCTATGGGCTTCAAATATCACTTTGCTAATTCCACAAGAACAGCCTTAGCGAAAGGCTTTTGAAGGAAAGATGTAACCTGTGAGATGTATTAACAGAACACTAAGCAGTTTCTCAAGCTTCTTTCCAGTTTTTCACGGAAGATATTTCCTTTTCACCATAGCCCTCTAAGGGCTTCCAAATATCACTTTGCTAATTCCACAAGAACAGCCTTAGTGAAAGGCTTCTTGAAGGAAGATGTAACTCTGTGAGATGTATTAACAGAACACTAAGCAGTTTCTCAGAAGGCTTCTTTCCAGTTTTTAAGGAAGATATTTTTTCACCATAGCCTCTATGGGCTTCAAATATCACTTTGCCAATTCCACAAGAACAGCCTTAGCGAAGGCTTCTTGAAGGAAGATGTAACTCTGTGACAGGTATTAACAGAACACTAAGCAGTTTCTCAGAAGCTTCTTTCCAGTTTTTAACGGAAGATATTTTTTCACCATAGCCCTATGGGCTTCCAAATATCACTTTCTAAGTTCCACAAGAACAGCCTTAGCGAAAGGCTTCTTGAAGGAAAGCTGTAACTCTGTGACAGGTATTAACAGAACACAGAGCAGTTTCTCAGAAGCTTCTTTCCAGTTTTTACGGAAGATATTTCCTTTTCACCATAGCCCTCTAAGGGCTTCCAAATATCACTTTCCAATTCCACAAGAACAGCCTTAGCGAAGGCTTCTTGAAGGAAAGATGTAACTCTGTGACAGGTATTAACAGAACACAAGCAGTTTCTCAGAAAGCTTTTTCCAGTTTTTAACGGAAGATATTTCCTTTTCACCATAGCCCTATGGGCTTCCAAATATCACTTTGCTAATTCCACAAGAACAGCCTTAGCGAAAGGCTTCTTGAAGGAAAGCTGTAACTCTGTGAGATGCATTAACAGAACACA